>JAODUK010071241.1:0-16443 GCA_027564635.1 Typhlichthys eigenmanni
TTCCCAGGGGGCATAACCCCCGGACCGCTATTTTAGTTTGTCACCTTTTTCACTAGTGATGAGTTTGCACCCCTGATCATTACATATTATTATAAGGGCGTTGGCCCCTTGTTTCAGTACCAACCCCAGGGTCAAGACATGCTCCTATTGGTAGGCTATGATGTCCCAGTCTCAGTCAACAGAAGGGGGACTACTTCATGACATGACTGAGTGGATGACATTAGTCTTTTTACATCTTGACTGGACATTTGGCAGCCAGCGCATGGTGGCTGTCCTTTGGCTCGACAAGCTGCCGAGTGCAGACATCCTCTCTATCGCTCACACCCACCTATGATCCAACACCCCCATGTTCGGTGACTCATTAGTACAGACACCCGTTCTCCTGTCGTCAGCGGCGCTGGGTGTCTCTTGCCCAGCTCAGATGAGACTCTCTAATCACCTCTCAGTGCTGTGATTCGGCCTCTCTGTCCACAGCTCTCTATGGGCCGCCGGTGGCTTCTAGGTCAAGGCGTTGGCTATCTGAGCGGCTCTGTTATTTTAGCCCTTGATGCTAACTGCGGGAGATCGATGATGAATGGCTTTTATGAAGGGGCGAGTATTGATAGCTTGATGGCAGCCTAGCGTAAGCCGTGGGCAGGGGAACACTGAGCTGAATATATTACTACAACCGCCCTTCATCTTCTCCCTCCTTGATTCCTATCCACTTCTAGCTTCCTCAGCTCGCCGTGACTGGTCATTAACACAAACATTAGACACTCGCCCATCGCTGTTTTTGCCCGCCATTAAAAACGCAAAAGCCATTATGACGCTCACAGCGGTCACACTCGACAATCAGGGGTATCGGAAGCTGCTGAAGAAGCAAAGCTATTAAAGCAAAGCAAACGAGTCCATTTGGTCGCTGTGGACGTACTCGTCGCGGAGGCTATCTATGCTTGCCTGATGGCTCATTAGCAAATAGATTTGGAGCCTTCAAGGAAGTGGGAAACAAGGATTGCTACAGGCACCGGTGCTGGAAAGTGTATGCCTTGCGACTGGTTGAAGACGTGTCATAAGTGTGAAATAATAATCACAAGAATGGAGACGTATTGTTGGAGTAGGAAATACTCTTTTAGGTAGTGGCTGTTATCCACATAAAATACCCGTAGCTTACATTTCACACTTAACTGTGGTTAAAAAAGGTGTTTCCTTACTGTTTTTCTTGTTTTCTCTCTTTCTCTTTTACATAGTCTGACTGACTTGTTGAATTCCATCCATGTTCTGTGCTACTTGACCATTGCTTGTCACTCAAAAAATATAATGCATTATTTCAGAGAAAGAAAATAAATAGGTAGCTCACACCTTTACATTAAGCAAGGTACATGGACCTTGCTTAATGTGAATGCATAATAAATACCACACCAAGCATGTACTTAGGCCAGTAATGTGTGTGCTACACATGGTGTTATATTAAGCAGCAGTCAGCCAATAGTGAAATGCTTGTCAGGGCCTGTGTATTCCATTAAGGGTGAGCATGCCTTCCCTTCAGTCTCCAATGCCCAGGTCAGGATAGGTGCCATGCAACACGGTGGGAAAGTCGTGTAGGAGTTAAGCAATGGAATAACAAAAAGTGATGGTGGAAAGGAGTGAATCACCACAAATGGAAATTCTGGTAACCACTAATTGTCATTATTAGAGTCAGAATGGGGCAAAGTGATGCAGTGTGGACCAGGTGAATCAAACTTTTGTTATACCAATAATTGTGTACTGAACTAAAACAAATACACCTCTCCCTTCAATGCCATAGGGTGCTTCCTTCAGAAGCTCTGCTCCTTACAGGGGATGTGCATTGTCAAGGCCGGTTGTGTGGCATGGTCTGCACCACGGTTTGTGTTCCTGGCTCTGTAGCAGCTCCAGATTATTTTCAGCACACACATACTATAGAACTGCATGCTATAGACCATAAACTAACCCATCGTTACACATCACTTCAATAATAGACTTCAGAACTCAATTGTGGTATTTGCCGCCATTATGGTCATTGCCGAGTGCACCCATCAATCAAAACTATCAAATGTGTGTGCATGGATGACAGCCCCCCACTTAGAGGCATGTTTAAAATGAATAGAATTGGGAATAACCAGTTTGCTGAAGAGCGAATACTGATGGCATTATACAGTATGGCACAATCAGATGTTTTGCCACTACAAAATCACAAATGTGTATTCTAGCCCCGAGCGCTGAAGCAAAGAAACAACATTGTGCAAATCAATATGTAAGCACACAATCTATGCATAAACACATTACTGTAACACAGACACCCTTACACCAAAATATAAAATAAATAGCAGGCAAATACCAAAATTCAGATGACAAGTACACTATAAAAACTATATTCTTATGCAAATCTAAAAACACAGTTTAGGGAATGTTCAAAACAATACCTACAGTAGTTGCCATCCAAAATATAAATAGTGTAGTTTGTTTTAAACCAGTGAATTTCTTGGCACATTTCACACAGGCATTATTTGAGACTCCTCAAGCTCCTTCCTGGCGTGAAAGATGGCGGTCATTTGGCTAGACGAGGGGCAGGAAGGACCCCCTCCTAGACTCTAGCAGAAAGGAGCAGAGGAGCTCTGGGCAGGCGGTATTAATGAACAGACAGAGCTGAAAGGGACAGGCGTCTGTAATGCTGATGAATGGTCATTACATGCCCGATATGAGGGAGAGAGAAGGGAAGAGAAGAGAGGCGCGGGGGAGGAGCTGGAGAGCAGGACACATGGGGGGGATGAAGATGCTTTAATTTGCACCTCAGATTTCTGTAAACTCGTTTATCATGTCACCGATGTCAATGCTCCAAACACATCCACTCTCCACCGACCCCACCCTCCGCTGTGGAGCTATGGGGTTTTCCTACAGGCTAGATGTGTGTCATTTGTTTTGTTTGTTTGTTTGTTTTTCACACACAGAATATCAAATTCCACAACATTATTCCATATATCACTTACAGAATAATTTTGTGGACTATGTTCCAAGCGCTTGTCGTTGTTGGGCTAGTATGGGCAGGTGTGAGGTCATCTCCTCTCCATTAGGCCTGACAGAGTAGATAAGGCTGTAAAGGTCAGAAGGAGGAGGACTCTAGAGGAGATGTATGCACACATGATACGTGAACTGACAAAAGGCTCCATTATGGACCTCATTAACTTCTTCTCGCCTACTGCTGTTATAGGATTTCCAGCTGGTATTTTGAGAAATATATCTTCATCTTTGCAAACCATCATTGCAAGCTGTTGAAACGGCACTTTCACTGTAAACTTTATGATCACGTACATAGTAGTACTTCCAAACCACCATGCTTAGAACAGAACAATACAGAGACTTCAAGTTTTGCAGGGATGGTGAAACAGAACATCAGCCCTCAATACTACATTCTGAAAAAAAGTGAAATAAGAGGATGTCATTTAATGATCTTAAATATGGAGAGAAATGGATTACCATTACATGCTTATGACTTTCCTAATGTATAGTGATGTATAAACAATAACCATCTGCTTGTTAATTATATTTGTTAGAGTAATTGTGATCGAGCCAGTTAATAAATAACAGGAAGTATCATTAAACGGCTACCATGAATATCATTATAACCTCTTAGACAATACATTCTTTAGATATATATTTTCTACATAGATTAAAGGACCTGTTTAAGAGTCGTAGTTAAAAAAGCTTGTATTGAAAAACTGATTTCCACTCTGCCAGTTTCATAGTGACTCCAGTCATCAACGTAAATGGCACATTTGTTGCTCCACTGGATTTAGTACATCCAGTACTGTCCAGCCGTCTACTAATGCCACTGTAATTCACCTCGGTCTTTAAATGTGTTTCCATCAGATCCAAAGCTTTGCTGCCTTGTCGCAGTCCCTGTCTGTCTAATTGTAATTCAATAGTTCGTAATCTTGAATTTGTTACACATCGTATTTTATAATGTGCCAAGTCAGTGCCCGGCCACGTTCAGGAGAGATGGCAAACAGCAGTACTTCAAAAGTAATTACTGGCTTGTGCTTGCATTGGCGGTACATGTACTACAGCTGTTGAGCTTGTTAGGAGAGCGGATTGGCGTTTGTGTTGTTGAGGAATGGTAAGAATAATTTGTAGCTCAGTAAGGCAGGTTTTTGAATTATCTCGGCTGATAGAGAGCCTAGGACCTTGACGGGCATGTTTTTTGGAAAAGAAGGAACTGAATAGAAAATGTAACCGGTTTGGAACTTATATAACATGAATAGTAATTATTAAATCCAACTGCCATTTCCTCCTAGCCTGGTATAAACAGATGCAAAATTCACTTTAGGGTTTGGACACGCTCCTTTGGGAAGTGGTCGCAGATGTTTCCTCTGGGCGTTCACCTCTGGTTAATATTGAAACTATTGGATAGCCTTTAACCAATCGGTGTTGCTACAACTGTTTGATCGCTTCATCTAACTCTACCACCATTTTAAAATATGCTTGACTTCAGGATCATCTCACTAACCCACCCTGATTGGTCCGCCAGCAGGGTGGCTGTGAAAACGCTAAATCGAACAGGTTTTCCAGACGATGACCTCAGCGAAAATTGAGCTGATATCAATAGTCGGGCTAATGTTCTCCCCCTGTCTTGTTCTTTGCCTTGCAGTGGGAGGAGGTGAGCGGCTATGACGAGAACCTCAACACGATCCGGACCTACCAGGTGTGCAACGTCTTCGAGCCAAGCCAGAACAACTGGCTACTCACCACCTTCATCGACCGCCGTGCGTCCCAGCGCATCTACGTGGAGATGCGCTTCACCGTGCGAGACTGCAGCTCCATCCCGAACGTGCCGGGCTCATGCAAGGAGACCTTCAACCTCTACTACTATGAGAGCGACGCTGTCATCGCCACAAAGGGCACGGCCTTCTGGATGGAGGCCCCCTACCTCAAGGTGGACACCATCGCCGCCGACGAGAGCTTCTCCCAGGTGGACTTTGGCGGGCGGCTAATGAAGGTCAACACGGAAGTGCGCAGTTTCGGCCCGCTGTCCAGGAACGGCTTCTACTTGGCCTTCCAGGACTACGGCGCCTGCATGTCCTTGCTGTCCGTGCGGGTCTTCTACAAGAAGTGTCCCAGCGTGGTCCAGAACTTCGCCATGTTCCCGGAGACCATGACGGGGGCCGAGAGCACGTCCTTGGTCATCGCCAGAGGCGTATGCATCCCCAACTCTGAGGAGGTGGACGTTCCCATCAAGCTGTACTGCAACGGAGACGGGGAGTGGATGGTGCCTATTGGAAGCTGCACGTGCAAAGCTGGTTTTGAGCCCGACAACGGCAATGTCTGCCGAGGTATGGGAGTTTTTTTCTGGTTTTAATTCATGTGTTCTTTCTCTGGATATTAGCAAAGTGCTTTTCTTATCATTCGCCCTCTTTGAACACGATGGACAACTCACGATAGATCATGTTAGACGTTACTATGTCCTGGACAGATTATTGGATCTGTTTCTTGTTAGTATAAGGGCATTAGTACACCAGAGGTAATGTATTGTCGTTGCCATCTGCCTGCAGACTACTTAAGACCATGCCACTACTCCCGACAGTATAGACTGCATTACAGATGGTGAACCATCATACTGTGCATCTGTAAGATGTGTGTGTGTGCGCGCGTGTGTGCGTGTGCGCATACGTGTGCATGTGTAAGTAGTGAGCAAATGGTATTATATCCCTCTGCTATAGGTTAATGTGTAAGCTTTTAGCCTTCTCTTCAGTTTTGTCCTTCAGTGAATCTTGCACCCTGTCGTGCGCTCGTGCACACGACACACACACACACACACATATAAATGTTGCTCAAGGTGTGTGGAGATAATGTGGCTAGCTGCAGGCTCACAGTGTGGCATGGTATTGGTTGGTCAGCCTCTGGAGGTGAGCTTGGGAGTGTGTGGAGCCGAGATAAGATTGATTGACGCACATCTGCGCTGATCAATAAACCGATATGAGGGTGGGCACACATCTACAAAGCAGGCCTGTGTCTACTGTATTCTGCTAGCACTCCTTAATACACGCACACACGCACACACACACACACACACACACACACAGAGACCTTGGCTTACGGGAAATAACTTTGAAAAGCCACTGGACAGAAGTTCTCTGCTGTACTGTACTTGATTGTTGCTTTTATTTCCTCGCATTGTCTCATTTGGTGAATACCATTTTTGCACACGTGTGTTATTTATTGTAATAAGATGAGAACAGGATATAGGGTATTGCATCACTGTGTGCAACATTGGACTAAAGGGAAATTACACGATGACATAGAAAAAGAAAACAAACATCTCATGAACACTATTATTATGAATGTTTGTATGATTACGATGCCACTGCTAGAGTACTGTATTCCAATTATACCAATTCCAAAACTGATTTTATAGATGACTTACAGAAATAAAGGTGGCCATGTATTCTTAACAAGGAGAGCTTGTGTTTTTATACAGCATTTTGAAAAGTCAGTGTAACTAACCTGTCACAACAGGAATTTGCATATAGAAGGAAATATTTGTTAACAGGATGGTGTTATTCTTTTTTTACTGTTTGACTGATTTTGTGCACACTGTGGCGATTTGGTATGCTGCCTAAAGTAAGGTTTAATTTGTAATTAAAGGTGTTTTCTCAATGAAACCCTTGACCTCAAACATTATTATACCCTTGACCTCAAACATTGTTATTCAATTCTTTTAAAAGTCTTATCTCCGGTACAGACATTAACTTTTTACGCCTTTGTACACAGTTTTCTTTCCTCATCCCTTATTTACCTCAAACTGGTTTTCACTCCCAGCGCGGTAATTGGAGCCTAAGGTAGGTTACTGTAGCGTGTTGGAAGTATGTTGTAGTGCTTGTTAGTGGGGGATTTTCCCACTGACACATGTGCTCACGCGTGCTGGATAATGCCCGGATATTGACTTTGAGGGCCAGATGTGTTATTTAGATGTGTATCTTCACTAGTTCCCTAATTTCCTTTTCTATGTGTCCACAGATACTAGTGTTGTTCATCTCTATCTCTCTCTCTGTGTTGGAAATGATTGGTCCTTTGATAGCAGCTGGTCGATCATTGTAATAGGATGAAGGTGTTGACCCAAGACAAGCCCGATACTGTAACACAAGTACACCTTATTGTATCGCACATAGAAGCAATAAGATCTAGAGTAGTCAGAGCCTGTGTTTAATAGCTAGTTGCTCTCTTGTGACTGAAATAGATTCCCTTTCTCCTCTCCGGGGAAGACTACCAATAAAAAATAGTTCAACCTTTTATTTCTCCTTGCAATCTCCTTCCGCAGCCTTGTAATCTATAATTTAAACAAGTGAGAAGTCTAAGCTTAAAATGCATGTGGAAGTTAAGCACATATGGCCAAGACGATCATTCAGGGTTGGCTGCGATGCATAGTCACACCCAATAGTCTAGGATAATGAAAGGAACAGAACGAATAGGAGCGCATGTAGATTGATGCTGTAATAAGCCCCTCACAGAGAACAAGAGGGACATAGAGGAGAGTCTGTGTAGGTACAGTAGATTTATTCTTATTTTTCTATGGTGAAATACATGTTTTCCCAGTTGTGTGGTCAGTTAAGGTCAGTGTTGTCTGAAGGGACCCAAACAGGCTGGACTAATTGTTCTAACATTTCATCTAGCTCTTGCTTCAAATCCTCATGTTAAGCAATGCTGTCTGATTTTGCCCCAGGTGTAACTGATCCTCCCACTCAGATAGCAAATCACCAACACCAACTGCTCCAAGGGAGAAAAGTACTGGCCAAAATTACAGTTGGAAATTGGAATGTTATGGCGCCTAGGGTTAGAATTATACTGTATACTGTATGCTCATTTACAGTACGGTCATTGAGAATGTAATGCATTTTAAACCAAATCCATTTATTTTCTATGTTTATTTGTTTATTTATGTGTTTTTGCGTGTGTGTGCGTGCGTGCGTGCGTGCGTGCGTGTGTGTGTGTTATCAGCCTATATGTATTAATTAGTGACAGGTGTCATGGGGAGTGTGTGTGGCCTTCTGTCAGAGCCCATGTAGAGTTGCCGTGCTTTGTAAGGAAGATGCCAGCGTGCCACCCTCATTACAGCTCGCCTGCGCTCTCATACACCATTTGGGTAACCCTCATCTATTCTCTCTCTCTCTCTCTCTCTCTCTCTCTCTCTGCTATCTCCTTCCCCTAAAGCTATGTAAGCAATATGCTAAATATTTTATCGCCTCCCTCCCTGTATAAATAGCACCCTGCTTCCATCACCAAGGAAAAGCGTGTGCGTGTGTGTGTGTGCGTGCGTGTGTGTGTATAATTGCACGGCATGAGAGAGTACTTTTGCAGTGGCACTGAAACCCAACCGAATGACTGATAGGCGCCGCGATTCAGCTCTTTACTAGCTCTGTATTTTGGAGTCCTCTGCTATAATCATCGCACATTTTCACTAGTGATATTCTCATAGGTGTATTGGAATGATTAAATATGTCTGACAAGTTAATTTGTTTAATATCTTACTGTGTTATTTG
The DNA here is from genome assembly GCA_027564635.1 of Typhlichthys eigenmanni. Classification (NCBI taxonomy): domain Eukaryota; kingdom Metazoa; phylum Chordata; class Actinopteri; order Percopsiformes; family Amblyopsidae; genus Typhlichthys; species Typhlichthys eigenmanni. Next base: position 8,529 of record JAODUK010071241.1, read on the forward strand.
GAAGTTCATTGTTAGAACCTCTAGCATAATTTGCCTCACTGTTAACAAAGTGTCATTTGAAGAGAGGTTCAACCTTTTGGAATGTCTGCTCCTCATTTTGGTGTTGAAACAGACTTGCCTTGAGCGAGGGAGAAATGTAGTCTGAGCTGATTTATGCCTGCCCTGGTGCCTATAAAGTTGTCTGTCTTGAGTTTATGAGGCCCTCTGCCACGGCTATTATTCTTTTGTAATTGGTTAACCATGCTGAAAGCTTATTGCTTTGCTTGTAGCTTTTGTCTGATGGGCCATTCCTATGCAAAGCACGTAGCTGCTCCGACCCAGGTGACATGTGGTCAGGGGTGGGGGGTGGGGAGGGAGGGTGCTGATGGCGCTGGATGGATGACCGAGGGATAAGGAAGCGAGGGTGGGGGTCTGTCCGCAAAGACGGACAGTGCTCTACTACAGAGGGACGTGTTCTGAGCTCACGAATGTAAACGCTGTTGCTTAGTGCATCTGAACATATTTATTGCAAGTGAATCTCTAATACCTATCTTTCTTACACCTATGTATGTGCATGTGATAGTTTGTGCTCATAGAAGTGTGTGTTAAGTCAGTCAAATGTGTGTCATGTAAAACATTATTTTCAGCGTATTTGTTTATTATACTTTACTGTAATTGTGAATCAGTTTGTGGATACTGTAGGAGACGTAGGCCTAGTTATACAGTAGAGATTGTACATTCCAAATGACTCTGCCTTGCATGTCTTTTGCACAGAGAAACAGCTGACACAGCTATAAAGCACTGAGGTACACGTTTGGTAGAATGGCCGGTAACACTTTATTTGAAGTTTGTTCATTCAGACTCACATAACACTGTCATAGCCATGACACGACCCCTGCCATGAACCTTAATGAATGCTTATGACTTTTGTCATTAGCTGTAATTCGGTAAATAAAGTCATGTTTAATGTCAAGTTGACATTATTTGGGATCTGTCTTTGTCATGACAACTTGACATTAACCAAGATGACATAGCATATCATTTCATTTTGTAACCATTGTAATAAAGCTTTATGACATATTAATGACAAGTGGAAATGTTACCACTGTAGTTGAGGTCAAGTAAAATAGTCATAACACATTTAGAAATACAGTGTCAAACAATGTTATGACATCTTAATGATAAGTCAAAACTTTGTTTAATGACACGTCGTCATGACAAAGACGTTGACGGGTTATGTTGTCTTGGGTTGTCAAGGTTTCATGACAAAGACAAAAACAGGTATATATCATCTTGGTTAATGTCAGGTCATCGTGACAAAGACATTGACAGGTTATATCATCTTGGTTAATATCAAGTTGTCATGAAAAAAAAAAAAATGTCAACTTGACATAAAACATGACATTATTTACTGAATTACAGCTAATGACACCTGTCATAAACATTTATTCATGTTCATGACAGGTGTTGTGTCATGGTTATGACAGTGTTGTGTCAGTCTTAATGAACAAACGTCAAATAAAGTGTTACCGGACGGCCTTTAGGCAGCTGGATGTTTCAGCCTTATTGATTGATTGTAGAGAGTGGCTGGGAGAAAAAGATGGAGGAAATAGAGAGGATGAAAATTGCATTATTTATTATTATATCATTATCCATCTGTTAACTTATTAATGGTATTGTATATGCCACCATCCACCCACCCATCCATCCATTCAGCATTCATCCATTTACTGTAGTACAGTTTACTTGCATGTCTGTCCACTGTCTGCTCTGAAACAGTATGGGATGACATAGGGATTTGCACCTTTTCCTATTTCCCCCACCGTTAGACTCCAGCGGGCTTCTGACACATTGGCGCATTAATATTACAAATATTTAAATAACTTTATTTAACATTCTGCAAGCTGACAGTGGCAGCGGGAGATTCACAGCCCATTGAGCAAGTGCGCTTTCCTGGGTTAAGTGCAGATTCATCATGGCTGCCTTACTCCTGTCTTAATGGCTGCCATCATGGACACAAACACATGCACGCTCATACGCAAATACACACGTATAGCACGCTCACACACACACACACACACATATATACATTAGTGTACTGTATGTACATATCATTTTGATTAACTGTCATTCTACTATAGCCTGTTGTTATACTAGGAAATCAGATTATTAACTCCAACAATCCCATAGTTTGACAGCTAATTATAATTCAACATATTTTGACTTGCAAATAGTAGTTACTACATTATTATTTCTTTTTCCATTTTTCTTAGTTTTATCAAATACAACAGAAACATTACTGTCCATTGTCACGGACAGGGTTTTTTCTAAATGGTGCTGGCATGCAGCTATTTATTCTCTTTATTATTCTAATGAAGCTCTGACATTGAGAGGCCTTTGTATATTATATGAAAATGAAATGTTTGAACAAAAACAACAATTCTAAAAAAAAAAGCCCAAATGACCTACCATCTCTGGGGTTAAATGACTGAATGGGTTATAAATAAGCATATTTATGGATTATATATACGTCAAGGGTGTCAAGAGGGTTTCACTCACACAGTTAAATGGAGTATGGCTTTGAGTTTATACTATTTACTCTACAGTTTTGAGTTTATGTGTTCTGGCCTCTGCAGTGCCAGGCACCGATTAGTACTTTTTTGTTTCTTATCTGGCCCTGGAGTGTAGAATCTGCCAGACAGGGCCCACAATGGCCCGGTGAGCTATTAGAGCCAATTCCAGCCCATTTGGCCCTGTCTATTTCTGTTCCGCAGTGTTTACTTCATTTGCAGGGATGCACCCATGTGAACCTGCACGCTCGCACACACACACACACACGCACGCACGCACGCACGCACACACACACACACACATACACATTTTTCCTTCTTCCTCCTACCAACACACACACACACGACACAGTCACCTTGAAGCCCAATTAGTAAGCCTGCGACTCTTCTCCGCGGTATTACCAGGGCGGACCGCCGTGACACAAACAAAAATGTAGCAGAAGAAAAGGCGGAAAAGGTGGCAGAGCAGAGCCGGGATGAGTGAGTGAAAGAAGCATTCTTGTTGCCATGGCTCTCAATGGGCTGAATAGATGGGATGGCAAAGAGCAATGGTGAAAGAGCACGACCCCCCTCCCCTCCCACCCCGCCCAAACACCCTATCCCAACCAGGGTAAAAGGGACCCATAGAAAGTAAGGCCCAAACAGAGTGTTTATAATGACCCCAGACACAGATGGACGCCACTCTCTGCAGTGGCAGAGTCCTGCTCTAATGATGCCCGGGGAATCGGGAGCTTTGCTTCACACATAATGGGCATACCCACCGCATACGGAGCTGTTCTCATCCCCAACGGGTGGAGACGTACAGTGCTCCACTTTCAATTATTTTTCATTCCCTCTGACTTTCCTTTTAGTGACAGATATTTGTTCTCACCCTCTAACCTCTAGTTGCTTTCAGGCTGAGCCAGGTTTGGCTTCTTTCTTCTTTTTGCAACTCCACCCTCCGTCAACATTTTTGGAGAGTGCTCAGCTCACATCTCACCGCCACCCTCCCTGACCCCAGATCAGTCCTGCTCCTCAACCTCGGTCCTCTCATACCTTGCTCCATCTTCCCCGGGACATGTCCTCACCTCGAAAGTTTACTGGTGTCCTGGGGCATACGAAGATGACAGTTTCAAATGTTTCCTTTTATTTGTCATGGAAAACACTGCTACCGTAAAGTGTCGGTTATTACATACGTAATTACTGAGTCATTAACAATGTGTTTATATTATCAATATATTATTTGGGGTAGTACAAAACATACCCCTTTGACACAACAGATGGCTGGGGCGCCTCTCAATTTGCCTAGATGTCACCCATGTTTGCAAAACACAAAGGTCTGTGGCACAGGCAGTCAATGAGGACCTACAATTTACTTTCTCACACAGCCCTAACCCCATCATTCAAAATACCATGCAGCCTAAGGTTTTGTTTGGTGCTAGCTCATTATCAAGATAGAAGCTATCAAACGATGAATTGAACATTACACCCTTCTGGGTTAAGCATGCAAATACTAAGAAATAAAATGTTTTAAAAGCGTATTTAACATAAATATATTCAATTAAATTTGCTTTACTGGCATGAAAGTTCAAAGACAATATTAAAATACCATATATATATATATATATATATATATATACACACGCCTATATGTATATATATATGTGTGTGTATGTATATGTATATGTATATATGTATGTTTTAAACGGTACACAATATAAACACAATGTATACAAAATACAGTGTGTTTATGTGGTAGGTATTTATTGCTAGACCCCTCAGTAATCTCTTTACACAGTCACACATTGCATCCTATTATAACAGTGTTGTGTAAGAAAGATGTGAAGGGGCTTGAAAAGCACATAGTTAACAAGCTACCACGAAAAGGCTATTGTAAGACATTGCTCACAGAAAGCAATGTAACACCGTGACACACTTTACCTAACAGTTATTACCATGCCAGTGTTTTTATTTAAACCTTCTAACAACAGAAACCGTACCTCGGTGCGTGGACACCGGTCAGCGCGTCAAGTGGGCGCACAAAGCTGTGCACCTCACAACGTGGGAATACTGCGGTGGTGTTTCTCATGCAGCAGAATAGAGAAGGTGTCTGTCAGAGGTCGCTGGGCTTGATTAGCCTTTAAACCGTGCATGCACACTCAAAAGAGCTCATTAAAGTTGTGCTACTCCAACAAATAAAGGAAGCGGCAAAACCCCGCTTCCCCAACACACACACACACACACACACACACACACACACACACACACACACATACACAAACGCGCATAGACATGGAAATAATCAGGAGCCCACACGCTGGCTTTTAGAGCACCAGAAAGATTTCTCTAGATGCCTCTCTATGCTATTTCCGCTCTGGGAGGGAGACGTGGCCCCCTAGCTACCAACCAGCCGGTGTGGGAACTCTGTAAACAAACAGCAGACAAAGAAGAAGTCACAGAGCGCTCACAGAGAGGATTAACCAGTGTCTTTCTCTTTCCCGCTCACCCTCAAGCCCCCCATACCCTTCTTGTCCTCCTCGACCCCCACCCAAACACAAACAAGCAGACGCACACATACATACATTTTCACTCTCTCAAGAGTCAATATTCAATCGTGTTGTTTCTGTTTGGTGCTGTCTGACGACAGCTGTGGCAGGAAGGGTCTCACAGTGAAGGAAAGATCAATAATTTGTCACAGAGTTGTGTCCGCCAGACTGTGTTTCATAAGCTTTCTGTCTTTTTACTGTCTCTCGGTCAAGTCAGAAAAGAGAACTCTCTGGTTCCTTCCCAGCCGCATGACCTGACCGGGAAAACTACAGGCCACACTGAAAACATGCAATAATAGACTCTGGACAACTTGGGAGTTGTCTAATTACTAGTTAGGTAATTGCATATTACCGAACCCTTTACAAAGAGGTTTTAGGGTTATGCCAGAGACAACTTAACTAATTAGAGTGGGGGCTGTGAGTTACTTTAAGGTTATGCTCAGTAGCAAATCATGAATTAGACACATTTCATAAAGTTCATAATTAACTTGTGAAATCTAACACACACAGTTTAACCTGATACAGTATCAGCAGAGTGTGTGTCTCTGTGTGTGTGTGACATTAATTCATAAACCTTGACCCAAACCATATATTATTAGATATTTATAGATATTCTAGGTTTTACACTGATTTAAAACACAATTATTTTGGAAGCTAGTGGATTGATTGTATATATTAATTATATTATATTTTCGTGTAATATATTGCAATATTTTATAACTTTTCAACCTCATATTTAACACATTTGCTTCCAATGGTGTTTAAAGGGACTATGAACCACTTATTTTGGGGGGAATAGGTGACACCATTTGAAACAAGCTGAAAAATGCTAAAGCTAGTGCAGGCCGGTAGTCTCAATGCACCAGAGGACTCCATACAGTACAAGACAAGATCACAGATGCACACCTTCCCTCAGCGGATCAACAAAGACGGCAACATAAATCTGGCCCAATAACAGTAAATCTCGGCTTTGTTCCAAGCTCATCTGGCACTACGTCTTCTCAGGTTACACGCTGCCGACCGGGTTTCCACAGAATGTGAAATGCACAGAGGTGTATTGGCCCTACCATGATTGCAATTCAATTCTAATTAGAGTGTCTGTCTACAAGTTCCACAACATAGCCTTGACTAATCCACATCTATCAGCCTGCTGATAACCTGCAGGAAGGGATGAGACCATTTCCTAGAATTGAATTGTGGCCCCGAGCTGGCAAACCCAACAGTGCTGACTGTTTTATTAGGACAGAGTGAATATTGATGGACACTGACGGGAGGAGAGAGAGACAGAGAGTCTTTGTATTATCTCATCCAGGGGGCATTCCATGAAGAAACATCTCATTACTGCCTGCTGGACGTTGGATCCTGTAAGGGCAGGAAGTCTGGCTGGCTGGTTCCCAGTGTTTCCCAACCATGGGTGTGAATACACCTGCGTGAAGTTTGCCCCCCACCCACACAAACTATACACACAGACTACATGTTTTAAAAAGATAAATGCTGTAACAAACTGTGTCATTGCATCTCGGGATTAAATAAATGCAGGTTTTTAGCATATATGCCTATAGCGGGTCGAAATTGGAAGCACATACAGGAGATAAAACTTAGGGCACTATATACATGATATGTTTGTCTTGTATTGAAAGATGTATTGAAAACATGTCAAGAGTCTAGAAAAGGGACTCTCGTCTATCAATGGTGGCCTTATTAACAGTGGCTCTGTATATACATTATGTACAGATTGATAGAAACAGGGAGAGAAAAAAAAAAGTTTTGAAATAGCTGAAAGATGCTCTTCCAACACATCGCTCCTCTATTGCTGTGCTACACTGTTCATTGGTATGTTGTACAGAGAGAATGATATCTGATTAGCCTGTCTGAATAGGGGCTGAAGCTGACACACAAATGGATTTGCCTGTGTCTAGAATGTTCTATGGGAGTCGAGCGGCTATGCTACAGAGGCGTGCTGCCTTTGTGTCAGTGCGAGGCATAATAGGACCCATTGGGGAATGAAGCAAAAACAGAGCGATAGCGGCACACGGGCAAACAACCCTCGCACACTCAATCAATTTCACAATCTCTCTCAGTATGTCTGTGTGATGTGCTCTTCCATCTTTTGTGGTCTCTATCATTCTCCCTCAATCCCTTGTTAAAACAAGATGACCTTTCTCTTATTGGACACAATGTCTGGCCTGTTGTTGTGTTTTGACCATGCAGGAGTGTTGAATGTCTTAGCTACAGTACAGCTGCACCTATTGTATTGGACATGTGTTATGTCACACTGGCATGAGCAGGCCTCAGCATTGCTTTCAGAATAAGGGTACAATAGCACGTGCTTTTGTGTGTGTGTGTGTGTACACGTGTATGTACTTCTCATCCAGTCTGGCGTGAATGGGGTAGGAGATCCCATTTTCCCTCGACTCCCACAAATTACTGTTTGGTTGTTCCTCTCTGTAGGTCACCTTTACCCAGCTCGTGTTAATTATCTCTCCCTTTCTGCCCCTCTCTCTTGACAATGGAGGCATCAACCGTGTGTGTAGACAGTGACCTTGCTGCATGCTTTAATACCACCCTAATGCCCCCTGAATGAGGCTCGCCACTGCGTCCCAAACGCCCTCCGCAAGCACCCCGAGAGAGGGGTTCCCGCCCTTCATCGTCTGAGACCCCCCCCCCCCTACACACACACACACACACACACACGCACGCACACGCACACGCACACAGTCCCTTATTTTCTTAAGTACTTAATGTGGATGGGAAGTGCGGGAGATCTCGGAGGGATCACAATGTGGAGGGGGGGGGGGGGGACACCACCCCGACCCCCCGCAGCCCCCCCCCCTAACAAAG
>JAODUK010071252.1:0-16441 GCA_027564635.1 Typhlichthys eigenmanni
CAGGTGTGTGTGATGACAAGACAAATGAGTGAAGGGAAACCCCAGGAAGAATGGCAGGGCCATCAAGCCGTGACACCTCCTCTTTGGTTTGGTTGACATTGTCCAGTATTTGCATGATTCAAGACATGTTTGATTTTGTCTGAACTTCATGATGAGAAAAAGACTGACTTAAGACAGCTCCGATAGCCACCTTACACCAAACAATTGAGATGACAGGAGCGCGCTACAACTCTAGCGATACTCTAGTGATTTTATTCTGACATTGGAAATATGTCTGCTACAGTGAAATTGTTTGAAAATCATTATGTGTAAGGCCGGCATTAATCATCTGAGTGTGGCAAAAGCTAATTACAGTGTAGGTTTCAGCCAAAGAGTGAGAGAGAGAACAAAAGAAAGACGGTGGCTTAAATAAAGGTAAGGTGCTACTTGATTGGAACCCCAATCCTGATTGGCAGTGGCTTCATGTGTGCTGACAAAACAGAAATGGCCAACCAGCCCGGAGGACCTGTAGGGGATGACCACAAACCAACGCAAACACCGCTCATCCCTTGGGACTTAACACATCCCCCATTAAAACCCAAAACACCAGTTTGGTGCTCAAGAACCATGCACACGGGACAGAGCACCAGCTATTACATTTTCAGTACCCTTCTGGATCTCCTGGTTATAGTCATGTACAATGAGTGCCCTGCACATAAGTCTCTGATTATGGTTGAACATGTGTGACAAAAACACCAACGCATTATGATCAGTGTAATCAATCACTGGTAGGTGGCTAAATCCAATGTAAACTTCAGAATGTTGGAGGGATAGAAGAAGACCGTCTCACCCAGAGGAAACCCATGCAGACACGGGGAGAACATGCAAACTCCACACAGAAAGGCCAGGACGACCAGGGTTCAAACCCAGGACCCTCTTGCTGTGAGGCCACAGTGATGGCCACTGGGCCACCGTGTTGCCCAGTCAGCTGGTAAAGTCAGCTATTGCAAGATATATGTAAGCTAATACAATTTTTGTCAAATTCAACAAATATCTCCTCGCATTTCGCAAGCTTACCGTTCTCTGTGTGTGTTGAAAAAATAATGATACTTTTACACAGCCTTGGCTTCTTTAATAGTAACATAAACAAAGTGGCGAACACCGCTCGTATTAGGAAAGCCGTAGCACTGTTTTGATTTGAGGTCGAAGTTAGCAAGAATGACCATACCTTTAAAAGGACGTCAAAAGTCACGGGCAGCACTGGAGCCTGATACTGGATATGGTATTACATTTTGAGATGTCTCAACAAATCTTGAAATGATTGGTTTGAATGTTTACATAAGTAGTACCTACCCAAAATTGTTTTATTGTCACCATGCTGGCTGTTCGTTTTACACAGCATTTGTTCTTGCTGCCTGTTTTTCCGTTCATTACAGGTGATCATTTTTGTCGAGACCGAAAAAGTCAGGGAATGACATTTTTCTTGAACCCTTATATCACATGCAAATCTTAAATATAATTTTAATATAATAAAATATTTCATTATTGTGGTTTATAATTATTGTCAGTATAAATGTTCTTGACATTTAACAATACTGTCATAATACTGATAATTGTGATCATTTTGGTCACTATATTTATGATATGACATTTTCATACCATTGAATTTCCAATACAAAGTTAGAGTTTGACTTTAACTGGGTTAACAGCGCTGGAACTCTCAGGGATAGATGTAGCATAATGCACACACTCAGCAGTAGGTTGTCCTCGACAGTCCGCAAGACCGTATCAAGAGCATGACGTGTAACGCAACAAAATAATGACGAGTAACAGCCAATTTTAGAATTTTGTGTTGATGATATTGTGAGTAACCTCAGCATCACTTGTTGATAAGAGACCGATTTATTATTTTAAATGTCGTGATGTGACATTAATTAATCTTGTCAGTCCATTCCTGGCAATACTGTGTTAATAACCTACCTCAAAGTGGTTGTCGAGGGCCTCTTAGAATCCTACTGTAGCAGAAAAGACACATCTGCTAATGGTACAGTATAACTTTCATTTATGACATAATTAGGTCTGTAGCTGACTCTCCGAGTTTTAACAGTTGAATGGGATTTGGCAGTTCAATACGAGGATTCGAGGATTCATCCCTTTTTTTCATTAGCCTAAGTTAGGATATATGTCAACCATAAAATCCACTGGCATAAGTTTCAGTGATGATTACATTCAAAGGAACTGGCACTCAAACCGACTGCTCTGAACAGGTTGAGGACTTTTTACCAAAGCATGTCACAGACATTACATTAGAACTTCAGGGTCCATATAGGAAAGGGACATGAAATTACTCCTTTAAAGACCCAATCCATAATTCCTGCAAGGCAGTATTCCAGCACAAGAAAAAGCTTCAACCCAGCCACATTTTACTTACTGACTTGCTTTAAAATTGCTTTTATTCTGCTGTTGGTGCGGAAAGGAGCAACATTGATTCAAACTGGTCATATAGCTATAGAACTATGAGGCATGGTGCAGAGACAGACAGCACTGTGTGGTAACTGAGACTGGGGTGTGGGGCTAAATGGCATGCAGTTGTGTACAGCCTCAACAATGTGTTGCTGTAATACTCTAACCTAACCATTGCACCTAAGTATCACTTAGGAGCAGTATTGGTATGGTTTTTAGGTTCAAATCCATGAAAAGCTTTTAAAGAAACACTAAGTATAAACTGAACTAAATAAATGTAAAGACATGTTTGTTAGAGTTGTGATTGTATCACCTTATTTTGGTTATGAATGCAATTGGTATAATGTTACATGTATAAGTCTAATTTCAGGTGTTTCTGTATTGTGGTCTTGCTACAGGTGTGGATTGATGCTGCCACACAGATTTTCTACTCGCTAGGAGCAGGGTTTGGTGTGCTCATTGCATTTGCCAGTTACAACAAATTTGACAACAACTGCTACAGGTGAGAGTTTGCACTGTTCAGCATGTAGCTGTTTTATGGAAGTATCTCTCTCCCTTTGTCTTTGTCTAGCTGACTCTGTGAGCAGGACGTTATCTGTCCAGCTGGCCCCTCTGGCCAGGTGTTAGCAGACGAGATAAAGCGCAGGCAGGCTACTGCCAGATTACAGCTGTGTTGCTGCCTGTTGTTGTCCTGGGAGAGAGCAGGCATGAGATGTGTGCTTTGATAATCTTTTTCCACATAAATATTTTGCTAGCTAAGGAACACATAATGTAATGGGAACACATTGCTAGCAGTTCATCAGTCTGAACTATTGTGTTGGTACACTACATACACTGTGGACTAAACATCTGGAGTTAACTATTCCAGATTTATATAGGGGATAATGCTGAAATGTTTTCCCTACTGGAAATGCGCCAGTGCACCGCGGCTCTCCCCTCCTCTCCTCTTTCCTCTTTCCTTAAATGGCAGACAGGGCTTTAGTTTAATAAATACACTTTTTAACTAATACCAAATATAACGTATAATGTAAAAGTAAATAAAGTAAATATGGCAGCACATGTGAATGTCAAGATCAGTAGCAATAATTGATACATTTGAGATGCTGCAATTGAGTTGCTGCATGCCCACTTACATGTTAGTCTTCTTTTACTGAAAACATGAGGCAGGTTATTCTACTTTATTAAGTAGGATAAGCAGAGTTTAAAGCAGGAAGACAGCACTAAGCAAATTCCTAATTAACCTGACCAGACCAGAATCTCCCCATTAACCTCAACCACCAAATAAGTGGAAAACACAATGTATTGGCAACAGACCAATCCTGGAAAAACACTGAACCATTTAGTGTTTTATACTTTCAACATATATACAATTACAGGCTAGGATAAAAGCAACTGTAATTTTAGCCATGTCTCATAAACGTCAATAGGTCCCAACTGGTGAAGTGTTTAGTTTAGTGTTGTTACAATGGCTGATGTTAGCATGGTGCTGGAGACCAAATGTGATCCTGATATACACTGTAGATGTGGATATATTTTAATTCCTGTGTTATTTGATCTCACTGGGGCTGTGTTTATAATAAATGGGGGACTGGAAATTTCCTGGTCTTCCAGGAAAGTTTGGATCAGTATTTAAATCTGAGAGAAAGAATGTTTAACAAATGCTCTGTAGCTTAACTGAGCCACAGGCTCAGCTGTCAGTTTTAGTTCCCCCCAGAACGCACCTCATTCCCATCATGAACTCACATCACTAAATAACAGGTACTAAATAAATCCATTTGATGATTTTCTTTTTGTGTGTTAACTCTCTGTAGGGATGCTCTCTTGACCAGCACAGTGAACTGTGTCACCAGCTTTTTCTCAGGGTTTGCTATTTTCTCTGTACTGGGTTACATGGCAAAGAAACACGGTGTCAACATAGAAGATGTGGCAACAGAAGGTAGACACTGGAAACACACACACACACACACACACACACACGTTTTACACAAACTTAACCTTCCTTCTCACTGATTGATTTAATGACATGATTAATACTATGGTGTGTATGGGCATAATGTTTGTCACAATGAATTTGTGTGTGTGTGTAGGGGCTGGACTGGTGTTCATCATCTACCCTGAAGCCATTTCGACCCTGCCTGGCTCCACATTCTGGGCTATAGTGTTTTTCATCATGTTACTAACTCTAGGAATCGACAGCTCTGTGAGTTACTGTCTGTACAACAAAGGAGAAATTAATCACAGTTTACAGAATATAAAAAAAGTTAACATATAACCTGAACAGGTAATTGGATATAAATATTAATGCATTAGACATTTTCAAAATGAGGTTGAAGTTAATCCAACCACAGCTCATAAAACCTGACATCTTTAGTCAAATCAAACAGTGATGGCTTGCATACACTGTAGACATACTGTGCACCATTCTCATGTGTACAGGCTGTAAGGATGTTAATTTATCTTATTGGATAATGCTGAAATAAGTACAGAAAGTACTGAAAATGGCTCCTGAGATATTAATTTACTACAAGATGTTTGACATGCGCATACAGTATAACATGACAAATGCTTAATCTGGTGTAACCAGACCACAGACATTTCTGGAGATAATTATATATAATATATGACTGATATCAGAGTACAGTAACAGATCATTCTTTGGAAAGAGTTGTGAACATCTGGCAGGTGTTTTAAAACACAGACTTCGTTCTGTTTCAAGTGAATGCCTAGCTGTTACAAATATCTTCTTACTATCTCAAATGTAGGCTAACCACGTATATATACATAATTATATCCATTATTGGCACACTTGAAATGTCACTCAGCCAGTGAACATTTATTTATCTGGATATTTTACTAGACCTTATTCCAAAAGTTACCATGAATTGGATACAAAATGATATAGGCAAAACAGATAAAAGGTTGAAAACAATCAAGGGGATTAGTATCAACATCAAATGTTTTAGCTGTAGTGGAGGTTAGTGTTGGTTAAGATCTGCTGGGAAAAACTGAAGGATTCAGGGAACCATAATTTACGTTAGAGCCTCCTTAAGAGCTAAATTATATCCATATAGGAGAGTGACAGATGCTGCTGAGACATGTGGGGACATGGGACTTTACATGGGCTCAAAAAGCCAACAAGCACAATTGCATGAAGTAGACGTGCACACACCCAAAACTGTAGCTACACAAAGTAATCGACAACACTTCCTCAATGTGTATTTCTGTCAGATGGGGGGCATGGAGGCAGTCATCACGGGCCTTACAGATGACTTCAAGATCCTCAAGAGACACAGGAAGCTGTTTACCTTTGCCACGGTGTTTGGGACCTTCCTGTTTGCCCTCCTTTGCATCACTAATGTCAGTCCCCTGATAATTCCATCTATTGGATCCATTTGTTCACACGCTTTCTTTCTATCAGGGATCTCATTGCAGCCTTTTCCAACAACTCCAGTTTTCAGATTAGAATAGACTGTACAGTGGATAATGCCCTGAAAGTGTACAGTCTATTGATAAACCATGATTCAATTTCCCCACGTGTGATATAGTATCTGGAAGATGTCAACCCCATTTACAGAGATACTTATTGTATAAATCAGACAATAACCATGTTGTTAATGCACATTTATTGCACCTTATTTTTGAAGTTTAAAAATGTGTGGCTCTCATAATTTTTGTTTTTATTCGAAGTTGTCAGTACACTGAAATGCATTAATGGTGTGTAATATTCACATACAGCACCTGAATAGTTCTGCAGCATTGCAGGATTAATTTCAAACAGCAACAGTGCAGGACCCTTTCCTTTGTTAAAAAGAAATACAATGCAAACGTTGATTTATTTAGATTGATTTATTCTAAATTATTTTAAACTCAGCTGTTAGATTAACAAAAATTGGAGTTCAGATTACTTCAATAGCCTCATTCAAGTAGCAGAACTGTCCACAGCTCTGGTAATTTAATGAGTGCACATTTAGCTGTTTTCGAGTTACGGGATACTGATAACTCCAACAACTTCAAGTCAAAATTTGCTGGAACGATAGCCAGCAGATATGAAAGAAACCAGGATTTCACGAACACCTGGTCACCAGCCATCCACAGGGCATTGCACCTAGTTTTCTAAAATGCAGTCTGCACCAAGACACACTTCACAAGAACAGAACAACCAGTTCCATTAGTTCATGGTAATCGTCTCAGGATATACTTGTTGCAGTTGATCCAGAGCAAAATTCATTACATCAGATGATGTGTATTATCATTTGCTGCTATTTCTGGACCATCAACACCTGGCCTGTAGTCAGTGATACAGCATTAGATTTCTAGTTTAAACTGCTTATACAAGGAAATATCTGGACCAGACAATAGGCCCAAACTCACACTGAAGGCTTCTTCCAGCATTATTTCATGGTTGTGGTGCCTCCATGCAGGGTCACAGTTCAGGTAGCCTTCAAAGAACACATAGGCAGTGCTCATTTGACAGTTGTATAAAAACTGAGAGCTTTGATAAGGTCTTTGAAGTTATTAAAGACGGAGTTAGCAGGGAAGGATTGGCATGAAATATAAACTCTTTAGGCAATGAAAAGTTTCCAAAAATGTATGCGCATGCACCCCCCTCCCGCCAATTCATTCATGAATTTATTGCTTTGACATTAATAAGTGTACAGCACATTCATTTTCCTATTTTTATGTCAAATGTAGGCCTAAAGTTAAAGCGAATTAAATGTACCCTTTTGTACACTACTTTTCATGTTTTTCTCACCTAAGGCCACAAAAGAGCTGGGGCCAGCCCTGATAACAGCCTACACAAATAGAGGTCCCTGTGCATGTAGGGACCTCACACTTGAGTGTGCAGACAGATGGTAAACTTGGGGTCACCAAATTGGACTTTGCATACATACTGGAAATACATAGTTGCACCCATGGAGTACTGTATGGTTGTCTGTCATATCCCAGGTAAAAACAGATCAAGCCATGCCTCTGTTTACTCTTGTTGGCTCATTCTTACCTTTCTTATCATTCATTCCCAACCACGTTCATTATGTCTGCTGCTAGGGAGGCATCTATGTTCTGACACTGCTAGACAACTATGCAGCTGGGACTTCCATATTGTTTGGAGTGTTGATCGAGGCCATCGGTGTGTCTTGGTTTTACGGTAAGATAAGTCACTGGACATTATTTCCGCTGGAATGGGGTGCAGGACAAACTACAATTAAATCATTGTATCAGGCAGCATAACCCCCAGCTGATCTTTAATACTATACTGTAATAGCAGTAGTTGTTTTCAATCATGCTCAAAAAGCTAACATTTATGTGCTAGCTACAATATATACATTGTAAGATGAATAGGATAAAATTGTATGTAAATTCTTAACTTTTAATTGCTATTATAATTACAGTGCTATTAGCATTATATGCAGTAACACAGCAAGACTCTAGATTGTCAAATAAGAGTGTCTTAGACCCAAATACTCACAGTACATTAATGTAAAGAATGCATATAATGCAGTGCAATACAATACAACAAGTCTAATAAGGAAATGTCAGGAGTATAAATATGTATGTCCTGTTAAATAATAAACATTCTTTATCAGTTGTGCTATCAAGCCATACAGACAGCACAGCCTGTAGAGCTCATTGAGCTATGCTATGCTGCAAAGCTAATTGGTGTGTTTGCTGGGATTATGATCTCTCATACCAGGCATTTCTCTGCATGCTTGTGTGTATCAATGTGTACATGCTGTAGGTGTGTATGTGTAGGATTTCGTGTCATAGGAATTATCTGAAGAACCAGCAGTTTAATGATAGGCTACAGTAAATAGCAACACATTATACACAATACATTTATCAAATCTGTAATCTTATCTGTAAAACTGAAAGTTTTAATTACAATCTGCACCTTCCACCTCCACTAAATTCAGTAATGTGATGACATACAGTATATAAACTTCTGTTGAAAATTTGACTTTCACAATTTGACAAACTGAGCCTGTATAGATAAGTTGTTGGTTACAGCCCTTTAGCAAATGTTTTACTGCTGGGATTGAACCTCTGCTGGGTATGAATACTCTATACTATAATACTCTATACTATAATATACTATAATATGAATAAAATGATGCTGCTCTACAGTACTGTTTGGGATGCATTTATCCTACCACTAGTTAATAACATGTCTGTGTCTGTGTATCAGGCGTGGACCGTTTCAGTGAAGACATTGAGCGCATGATGGGCTTTAAGCCAGGTCTTTACTGGAGACTCTGTTGGAAGTTTGTCAGCCCAGCCTTTCTTCTGGTGAGAACACATTTTTACAATGACCACACAGCATGCCACAACAATATACACACACATATTTTAATTAGGGCTGTCAGGCACGATTACACTTTTATCGCGAGGGCGCGCTTTTTAAAATTTTATTGCAATTAGTAAGATGAATATTTTTACTAGTTCAAAATTTAGCCAAAACGTTTTTTGCAAAGTGTTAAAAATATGTGTTATACTGTATCTTTATAATAAGATGTTATAAAGATATGTTTGTGTTTAATATAAACATTAAATAAATAAAACAATTTGCATAAAGCTGTCATATCTTCATATAAAAATGTAACATTTTGAAAAAAACATTTAGATAAAAATTTGAACAGGTATTGATTTTATTCATCGCAAATTCTTGCAATTAATCGCGATTACATTTTAACCGCGTCTGACAGCCCTAATGCCTCATGAATGGGATATCCTCTAAAATAAAATAAAATATCCTCTAAATACATTGGCCCTCATTTATCAATGCAACATTGATACCAGCGCAGATCCAAGCGCAGAATTCATCTTACGACACTGATCTTGCCAGTTAAGTGTAAGAATGATAGGATGTTGGTGGAAAACAGTCTCATTTAAAAACCATGACCCTAAATATTCTGGATTTAGAGGCCTCACCCTTATATTTTACAACATTGACATTTGTAAAACATCTAATCAGAATCAGAAATACTTTATTAATCCCCTAGGGGAATTCTTTGTCACAACTTCTCAGCTTGCATGTCAAGACATAATAGAACAAACTACAATAATATAACGATACAATGAATATAAAATAAAAAATAAAATTACTTTCTGTGGTGTTTTGGTACTGCTGTGTTTGACCAGCATATCATGGAGTGGGTGGAAGCCATTGTCCAAAACGACTAAATGTAGCTTTGCTAGCATTCTCCAATCAGACACCGTCGACAGAGAATCCAGCTTCACACCCACAATGTCACTGGCGTTGCGGATCAGCTTATTGAGTTTATTAGCATCTGCTACCCTCAACCCGCTGTTTCTTCAAATAGGCCTAAATCAGAGATATCAGTGGTGCTCAGCCTTTAAAAAAAATTTAAACATACATTATTTTCTGTTTCACCAAACATAACTATTAAAACATAAACATTTTAGAAGCAATGAATGATGTCGTAACTCCTTAGCGGAGGCCTATTGGGGCTGCGCTGAGCATGCATATAGGCTACGGCTCTTTGGCCATATGCTATCGACTAGATTCTGTCAGCGTCGAATCATCAAATAACAACCTGTTAACATGCGCTATATGCAGAAAATGTAAAACCTACTGTATGTTGCTACCTTTCTCTGGCATGCAGGCTATAGGCTATAGTTCCTCGTGTGTTCCTGTTAAATATTTAAATGACTATGTGAATGCATAGCCTACGATTGAATGCCTGTCAAAATCAGCCTATGGTCTAAAAACAACTAATTTATAACTAAGATCATTCTACGCCACCTCCACAATGCTGCACCGCAAGTGAGATGACTCGTAAACTTGCGTACACGAGTTGAGACTTGACATGAGATTTGATCGTAGCCGCCGTTCACGTCCAAATAAAGTAAAAATAAAAAAATCTAGCGAGAATGTTGCCAAGTTGGCAACCCTGTGTTCGTGCTAATCTGTCGTGATGTAGGTGCAAACACTAAATAAGAATAGAAGAGCATTACCATTTTGGATATTAAATTAATGCTCTGCTTATTTAAAAATGAAGATGAAAAAAAAGTGTATCATGAAAAAGTTACTTGTTCTTGAGTAGTCTTTTCACTAGATACTTTTTTACTTTTTACTTTTTTTAGATGATTACTTTTACTTCTACTTGAGTCATTATTTCTTGAAGGTATTGTAACAGTACTTTTTATTCAGTCAATTTTTTGGCTACTCTCCCCATCGCTATAATAATTCTCTGGTTTTAAAGATAGTCACTGTAAAAAAAAAAGAATGTATTTGCTGTAATAACAGTCAGATCAGCAAAGTGAACACGTGCCAAGCCTTCTTGGACCTAATGAATTCATAATAACACAGTCGATATCATTGACAGATTTTGACTTAGTTTGACTACGTTTTTAGCAGATATGGCATAAAACAGCTACATTTTAGAATGATTGCACCCAACATGCAGGCCTTATCAGAACTGGCATTTTCCATGCTCAATAATGTTATGGCCAGTGACATTCAGCCAGAGACAAGCATTGCTAATGCCATTTCCTGTTTCCCAGCCCATGAGGGACAGAGTTCATACAGTTCAATCCTGAATGTTGCTCACATCAGGTGAATCAGGTTATTATAAAGAGGAAGAGAGCTTATTATAAGCCTGAACCCAAGAGGGCCAGAAGATTCAACTTAACTCACATTTACTCAATTCAGTTAATACTCTAATATACTATAGATGCAGGGATTATTGAGTTAAATTTAACTGGCCAAAGTGACTCCTGTGACTCCTGTGACCTCGCTGACTAGCAGAATTCACTCATGCAGTATGCATATGTTCTTAAATAACCTACTATTAGAACTGTCTGTATGTGTTTCTCTATCTTTATGTTAAATCCTTCTCTCTTCTTTCATTCTTCTTTTCATACCATATGTGCCAGTTTGTGGTGATTGCCAGTGTTGTGACGTCTGCAGAGCTGAAGTACGACGAGTACGTCTTCCCTAAGTGGTCCAGTATTGTGGGCTGGGGGATAGCTATGTCCTCCATGCTGTGTGTCCCTTTCTACGCCATATACAAGTTCCTCAGCATGCCTGGGACATTCAAAGAGGTTTGTGTCAAACATCTAGCTGTGAGATAAGAGAAATAATTCCACAATGTACTGTTTTGCAGTTTGGTGAAGCCCTGCACATGTAGGGTTTAGCTTCAAACTTGAGATATTCTGGTTTAGCGTATGTCATAGTAAATTAATGGTGGGTTCTCAATTTTAAACCAAATTGTGTGAGATAGACTGGACCTATCTGTGGAGGACCAAACTGTGTGTATGTGTGTGTGTGTGTGCGTGTAGTTCATATTTTAAACATACAGCTACCCAACAACCCTTAAACGCAACATAATTTCTTTGCCTCAGTAAAGGATGTTTTCCTGAAAGTTGGCACTGATCTTAGAAATGAGTGCTTCAAAATACCACAAGCTCCCATTTGAATCAACAAAGGGCTATTTGGGTCTCCCACCAGCTTCTCTGCACCTTGTTGTTTCCTTTGGCCACACTGGCATTTCCTCTGCCTGACCCCCGGCGTTTGAACTCTTTGGTGCCCTCTGTGCCTCCTGCCCCTCCAAGGGGAACTGCCAACTGGCCTAGCCCTTAGTCAATGTGTATTTAGAGAAAGTGTCACACTACTAAGTTAATATACAAAATGTATATTACGGTATGTGGTTTTATAAGGTTGACTACGTTACATTCTGTCACAGTATGAAAATTCTATGATTTGTTTGAAATACTTGTTTTCCAGAGGATAGGATACTGTATTACACCTGAACACGAACACCACTTGGTGGCTGAAGGCAACGTGCGGCAGTTCAAGGTAAGTGGTCTCTGCTGGGTTTTCTCAGTCTGCTAACACAATTACAGTAATACAGAACACCAGGTTGTCAATGTAATGTAAAGCTAGTAGGCACTTTACCAACATACAATCTGTCATGTTGGACCCCAGAGGCTTGGAGGCTACTGGCTGCACCGAGTGTATTATTCTGTACAATAATTTCATTTACAATCATTTACAAACTTAAAAAATGTATTTGGTGCCTACACCAAATTTGGACAAAATTCAGTTTTTGGCTGACGGTTTTTAATCAATTTTGTGCATCAAACACACTTCAAATAGAACATAATCAAATGGTATTTCTACCAAATCAACTTTTAAGCTACTTAACAAGGAGAATGTCTTTATTCATTCATATGACATTATTGTTACTTCGTAAATGAATAGCATTCATGTGGTTCCTAGTGGCTGCTAGTTTTGTGTTCCACTTCTGAAATGAAGAGTGAATGGACTAGAGGAATCCTTCCTGCTAGGAAGGATTTTGTCGGGAACAGCAACAAGACTCAAAACATCAGCTGCTGAATGTAGCGCTGTGAAATTAATCACAATTTTATAGGGAAGATGTTAGGGCATACACCTCTGATTATTTTGAAACTATTGGGCAGCGTTTAACCAATCGGCGTTGCTACAACTGCTTTGAT
Source organism: Typhlichthys eigenmanni (assembly GCA_027564635.1). NCBI lineage: Eukaryota > Metazoa > Chordata > Actinopteri > Percopsiformes > Amblyopsidae > Typhlichthys > Typhlichthys eigenmanni. The sequence continues at coordinate 12,919 of JAODUK010071252.1, forward strand.
TATCTAGCTCTACCACCAATTCGAAACACGCTTCAATTCAACGTCATCTCACTAATCCACCCTGATTGGACTGCCAGCTGTGAAAACGCTAATACGAATAGGTTTAACAGTAGGGCTGGGCGATACGGTCAAATATGTTATGTGTTTATACACATTTTTATTTTAGTTTTATACAATACTTTGATGTATTCTGCTACTAGCCTATATCAAAATATGTATATGACTGTTATGCTTCTATCCAGTGGCGTTTAATATTACATTTATTGGTGGGGCTAAATACAATTATTAGTGTAAATAAAGCTGAGGCTAGTACATGCTAACAACAGGAAAACAACACTAGACTGCACTCTCTTGCTTAGTAACTACTGATGTGTTTGAAAGAGGAGATACATAATATTTTAAAGGAGTCATTCCATGCTCCTTTTCACGTGTTTACACAGTTCCTTGAGTTCTCAATGCAATGTAGTTGACAAGCTTAGCTGAAAATACCAAATTGATTATGTGGAATAACACCATCACTACCACCACCATCAGATTACACTCTCTTTTCAGTGACTGTTGCTTTAAATGAAACAAGCCGTTGCTCCCCCCGCCCCCGCTTCCACGCTCTGCCCTGACATATACGCTGCTTTGCTGTTGACTACTGACACAGTGGCAAAACATGGTTCGAACATATAGTTCTATGTGTTTGATCCACATAGGGTTTATTTTCTACAGTGTTTTGTTGTACATGTTTATTCCATGGGATAAACCCCTTGAGATGTATAATCTCGTTTTGAAGGGGGTCCTAAATTTTCAAGGTGTTAATATTGAGCATTAATTCCGCCTCACCGTTCAGACTACAGTAAAGGATACGGGAGGCAGAATGGGGTTCATTGTTGTTTGTGTCAACAACACTGCAGCAGAGTCACACAGCCCTGGAATCATGTGTAGGGACAGGTGTGTGATGATTTGATAACCAGCCATATCTACTAAGCACATTATTTCATGAATGAATATTAAGTTTTACCATATCATAACATCGCAGCCATCGTTGCCCGCTAACCAGTCATATTTATCAATAAGAAGGTATTATTGAATGAATGAAGGGTTACATAGCAGCACGAAATCGAAGCCGTCCTTGCCGCTACAGGGGATTATAAAGCAGATTAGGTGGCTAGCTGCTAGCAACATAACACAATTAGTGATATTTTGTTAAACAAGAAACGTTAAAGTTATATAAAGACATATTCTATCTTTGTTATTATCACAGACATAAAGTTAAATGTTTTGCAATATATGATTGATCAGTGATCCAAATAAAAGCATTTTTAACTTGCGCTCCCAAAAATGTCAATACATTTAATGTCAATACGTATGTCAGGGAATACAGTTTCGGTATGACACCCGCGAGTGCGTCTTCATCAACGAGCAATGTTGGCTAAGTAAATCAACCCAACATTATTTAAGTAGCCTATTTCTAATCAGTTTACTGTTACTGAACAATATCTTATTTTAATTTAATGTAGTTATTGATGTGCACAGTGCACATGCTCTTGATACACTATCTTACTGCCCTGCAGGAATTGTGTTGATACTACGGTAGCCTACCAATTACTATATCAAAATCTAGGTTTAAAGATTTGGTAATCTGCAAATGTTGAAAATGTAACTTTTACTTATGGTTTGCGAATTGGCGATCAACATCAGTTCCTTAGCTTGTATACTTTGCTGAATACTATGGTTGGTAGGTGGCTGGGCGGCCATATCCTTATACCAAACAAACTGTGTGCAGGTTCTACATAGATATCGCACGTTTCTCTGCCTCTTTTTTTTCTGTGGCCATTACAGATTGGAAAGATTACAGTCCACTTTGAAAGGCCCAGTCTCTAAATGTCTCTAAATCACACTGACATATTCCAATAGAAATATTAAGTTTACATGAAATGACACCTTTAACTATAGCTATCAATTTAATTCTACAAACAAAAGATTAACATCCATCCATCCATCCTCATCCGTTTATCCATAGTCGGGTTGCAGGTGGTAGCAGCTCCAGCAGGGGACCCCAAACATCTCTTTCCAGAGCCACATTAACCAGCTCTAACTGGGGTATCCCGAGGCGTTCCCAGGCCAGTGTGGAGATTTTAAATATTCACCCAGTCCTGAGTCTTCCTCGAGGCCTCCTCCCAGCTGGACTTGCCTGGAACACCTCCCTAGGGAGGCGCCCAGGGGGCATCCTTACCAGATTAAAATCCAGTTCATTCATGTTTCTGAGTTTAATGGTGTTAGCTGTGCAAAGAAAATTAAGCCTACCGTCATCGCTCTAGCTTTTGCGCCAGACAAACAACATAGCTAATCAAAATATGAGATGATGCTGTTAGTGGAGAAAAATGTTTTAATCCACAGTGCCTTCAATTTTGTGTGGCATACTGTACATTGAGCACTCTGAGAATGCGCGTAAACATCCTTGTACACACTGCATGTTTCACATGAGTGCTTTTCAGGAAAATCATCGATTTGTGTCACCATAGTTGTAAGAAAAGAGAGTAAATGCAGATCTAAGATACAGACAAGCAGCAGGGCAGAAAATAGAACACAAATTAAAATTGTAAAACAGATTAATTTTTATAATTAAAAAATATTGAATGTGCTATTTTAATAGATAATATTTTAGATTATATATGGATATTTTAATATTATAATATCCATAATATACAGAATATATAATCTATGTCTTAAATTCTTTGTTTCCACCAGGTAGCAGGACAGTGCCCCACTTGCCCTAAATTATGACACGCACCTGCTTCTATCACCTCTGGGAATAGAGGGGGTCGCAAATCGATGGCACTGTTATTTTGGGGGTAGCGAGCTGAAAGTTTGGGTAGATCTGGGCTACTATTAATCGTGTAAAATAATCGTGATTTTGTTGACCAAAATTATCATAATCGTGATCTTTTATTTCCCCCATAATTTAGCAGCCCGCTCTGTTTGAAACAGAATGTCTCTAGACACACTTCTTTTAAATTTCGAGCAGTTAGCAGATGTGTTTAACCAAAGCAATTTACAATTGGTATAATCGTCAATAGATTAAAAGGTCATATACCAACAATTGTAAGCAAGCAACATTTTCTTAAAATAATGACAGCATTATGTCATCAAGGCTAACACATTGCAAATTTGAAATTCAATCCTTACAGAAAATTACAAATATCTTAATTTCTAAGAACAGGAAAGAGTTTTTTTTTTTATGAGACAGAAGATAAAAGGATTAGGATCGTCATGGAACAATTCAGTTAGTGAGTGCTATGAGGTGGAGAGGTCACTAGTGTAGTTACAAGATAAATTGTGAAGTGGTGGGTCTTGAGTCTCCTTCAGAAAATAGGTTGTTTCTGCTGTCCTGACTGTCACCGAAAGCTCATTTCATTATTGTGGCACCAGGACAGAAAACCGGCCCTGCCATAGTCACATGTCAAGTCAAGTCAAGTCAATTTTATTTATATAGCCCTTAATCACATTGCAGTCTCAAAGGGCTTTACAACCT
>JAODUK010071263.1:0-16440 GCA_027564635.1 Typhlichthys eigenmanni
AGCACGTTGAGTTGCACATTGTGTATGAAAGGTGCTATACAAATAAAGTTTATTATTATTATTATTATTATTATTAATTGATGTAAACCAAGGCCAAAACAAAAGCCAGGGAAGACTTTGTAGGACAGAATCTTTAGGAAGCCCTCTAAAGACGCGGATAGTGTAGGGTATCGACTCATCGATCAATACACTCAACTGCTGTAGCTGAGCCAGACTCCACCTCAGTTCAATAAAGCACAGTTCTATCTTCAGTCCCTGTCTGTACTGATGGCAGAGATTGATTATTAAGCATTTGTCACTGCTGTGACAGTCTGCAAGTAGCGTAGGCAGAACTCATTTCCTGTGAGAGCAGTTGCAAAACGTTGCGTTGCGGTTTTAGGCATGCTGCTTGATTCTGGGGAATACTCTGCAAATGAGATGTTTTGATGGTGTTCAGAGGTCTATTTGTGGTCTCTGTCTGGTTGGGATTGAGTGCTTTAAAGGGGAAATAGGAGATTATTTTGCGGACGTTAGAGAAACAACAGTTCGGGTTTATACCACGAGGATGCGAGCGACCCCTCCTTCACTTGACAGACAGGTGGCACCCCTAAGCTCATGAAATCCCCCCAACCCTCCACATATTTTTCAAACAAAGCAAGTCAGTTTGCAGGAGCTAATCGTGACCGTTCGTGTCTTGGAGGCGCTATATACACTTTATATAAAGGATGAAATGTGTGTATAGTGATATTGTAATGTGTTAATATTCACGTCGTGAATATGGTCTGGTTGGGCAGTGATAACAGTCGTTGCCTCCTACTTCGGCGTAGATCTCTGGTTAAAATGTATCTGCACCCTAAAATGTGAGTTTTGAGCTGTAAATGAAGTAATAGGGTTGATCTGTGATGAGACACATCAATGCTGGTGTTAATATTGACACAAATTCCCGTTTTTTTATAAAAATCAGCATGTTATGTGCTGAATTCTGATCTACACATCATATCCGTTATATACTGTATATATTTATCTCTCTCACCGGTACACGTCGCTCATACGTGATCAAATTCAAGTGATAACGATAATTGGTGTCCCCGTCTAAGCCCCTCCCCTTCCCAAAGGCTCAGAGCTGGGGTGCAGTTATACTTTTATTTTGAAACTATTGGACAGTTTAACCAATCACCATTGCTACAACTGTTTTGATCACCTCGTCTAGCTCTACCACCCTTTTGAAACACGCTTGACTTCAACGTAACATCTCACTAACCCACCCTGACTGCTGTGAAAACACTAATGTGAGCAGGGTTCCCAGACTATAATTTCAACCAATCATTGAGTTGTGAGCAATAGTAGGGCGGAGCCAGGCTAACATGTAAGTTAATAAATATATATGTAATGTCTTAGACGGCCCTATTTGAATGTTCTCAGCGCATAGTCTAAAAACGCAAGGCACAAGTGCATTTATGGCAATGCAGGGAGAAACACAATGTTTATTAAGCTGGCACATAGAGCCAAAGTCCTTTTTTTAAGGGTTTTTTAAGGGTCTTTTAAGGGTCCTCAATACGGTGTGATAGAGATCAATAACCCACAACTCCTTCCTAACCAACAGGCATACATATACCTAACTAAATCAACTAACACAAAACATGTGCGTCTGGAGGCGTAGAAAGGGGGGCGGTAGCTTCAGAAGGCTGGTGACCCGAGCGCCGGAACCCAGGGGCACCAGCAGGGGGAGCCGCAGGCCAGTGGGCCGTGACAGTGGGTCTGAAACTAGCAAAGACACTCTTCTGGCTTTGCGCTGGATATAAGGATATAAGATAGGGCCATACTGTAGGTGTCTGTGTCACTGTGCTGTGATTGAGTGCTGAATTTAAAAGATAGATTATTTAGGATTTGTCCACAAATGCAACTGATAATATTCAATCAAGGTTGAAAATGTAGAAGTTGCTCTGCACGTTTGTAATAAATGCATACATACCATCATTTGGATTTCATTAGTTACGCAATTGTCTCTCTTCTCTATCTTAAATTAATTTTCTAGTTTGTGCATTTCATAGAGAAAAAATGGAGCAAGAATGACATCTACTATAGAAGGTTACCTGAAGCAGAGGATAATTAATTCAGCCTAAGCCTCACGCTATTGATATATTATGCATGCATTTCATTACCATAAAATTCTGTGTCTTTACCCTTTGGGTCATTCATTACGTGCACTGTTACTCCATACACTGTCAGAAGGAGAGATTGACTTGGGTTTGCTTGAGTTAATTGCAGTGGCAATTTGAATAAACATTTGGACATTAGCAAGTGATCATCTACAGTACACTGATATATTATTAAACTATGCAATACTAATTTAAAAAGTATATAGTAAAATACTTATAAAATATATATTTAGGTCTTCTATCATTAGGGGTATAAGTGTACTGTAACCCATAGCCTGGTTAAAATATCTGTAGCCTTGATTGATTTCTGCTACTAGTTTTCCTGTTACCAAGTCACACTTCCTAATGTTGGTTTCATATTGTTTGCATCTCATTGTTCTCCAATCTATTCACCCTTCTCTTGCCCTGTACTGCATGCCCTTATGCCATGCGTACTGTTGCAAATCAGTCAGACGACAATATAATGAAAGATCCTTGTAATGAGACACCATGCCTTCAAGCCTATTCTCTCCTAAATAGCCATTAAAATGCCTGGCACTCTGATTGCCTTTCATAGAGGGGGAAATTGGAGAAGGCAATAGATTGGGCCTGAGGATTAGAACGGCAAAGAGGTTGATTAGATAGAGGCAGCTTGTCAAGATGTCATTGACCACTGCAAAGGATATTCTTTTAGAGTCTGCCAGTTCCCCAGAGCTCTGTTTTATGAATTCCCTCAAATGGGACTATGCTCACATTGGCTAATCTACTGCAGTTTCTATGTGCAATCTCTTTGTATTCTGTCCTTGCAAGGTCAAAGTGCTTCTTGTTAATGTTTTCATCTAGTTAGTTAATTATTGCAACAACCTAGCTTCTTTTCCATCTGCAAATGTATCTGCAGGTTAGCATTTGGTGGAAAACTGTAGTCACACAGTATTCTGCTTTTTAAATGTTCATTTAGCGTTCCTAAATGCCATCAAACCTTACCGTTCCAAAGTATTCATCTGACAATTATTAGAAATGCTGTATCTGTACCTCTTTACTAGACAATTTAATTACAACGGTAGAATTAGAACAATAAAATAAATCGATAAATGAAATAATCTTAAAGTTGTTAAAATACTGCAACATGGCCAAAGTTAGGCAGTATTTAGTGGGGCAGGATATTAGTCGTAGTGGATACAGTAGTGTGGCCAGATTCCAGTCAAAAGCTGGAATATTCCTGGCTTCCCTATTAGCAGCCATAGTTAAGATGTCTTTGAGTGTTTTGAAAGGCATCCTGAAATTAAATGTATTATTATTATTATTATTATTATTATTATTATTATTATGTATCCCACTGGAAAAGCACTGGTACTGTATCTGAAAGGCCCCATTGTGCACAGACAGCACTGATGTCAGAATTTATTCCTCTTGTCTGGCAGAAAGATGTTCCTGACACTCCCATATGACTCCACTGTTTACACTCAGGCAGCGAGCAGCTCAGCAAACAGCAGGCAAACAGCTCTGTAGCTACAGCTCCGTATTCAATAAAACAGCCTCAATGCTCCACTCCCATTGCTCTGAACAAGTCTGCTGTTCGTGATGGAGAGATATGTGTTCCCTCTCTTTCTCTCCATCCCCATGTGCCGTCTCTTTCCAGGAACTCTTAGAAACATTTTCTGTTCCACAGCTCGAAGTTGCAATACACAATTTCCTGTCACTCCGCCTCAACGCCGATTCTGAATATCAGAAATAGTATTGGCGCTGCTCTTTTCCTTCCTCTGGCAATAGTTTGCATGCTGCTTCTACTCCACAGCCCGAGTAAAATCACCAAAGACTTGAGTTCAATTAGAGGATCCCACATGGAGCCTCTCTTAACATCACACCGGGGGAGCAAGGAAGCACACAAAGCGCACTTAATTTGGCGTCCCGGGAGCCTCTGCTGTGTCATATCCCCTGTAATTGTTCCTGCCAGGGTGCACCTGGACCAAACTGTAAAATAAAACGAGCATGCAGAGATACTGATTGGGGTCGACGGTAGCGCTCTTTATTTCCGTGTGATGTGCTCTTCTTTGGAGATAACTGCGGCTCACACATCTTTTCACATGGTGGGTGTTGTGTTAGCTTGGTGGAAAATCTGCGTACATGTTTACAGCTGAAGCTACGTTCTCAGCCATATCTGTCTAAATAGATGTCAGCTTTACCACTACGTCTTAGTGAGTGAGCTAAGTAAACTAATGATATGGCTTACTACCCATAAACGTTTTCATGCGATTGTGAAAACTCCGTATCTGGCTCGTTATTGATGTTAGAAACGCACCTGCTGACAAGACTGGGGGTGTCTTTCGTGGGAGGGGTAGAGAACGGCGTGAATCTACGAGGGAGGGGCTCTTAACGAAACCCTACGTTCACTCACAAATCAATGAGTGCCTTTGTGTGCCTGGTTGTTTCTGGCGGTGAAAACGACAATGCTAATGTAACGCTGGCAGGCCATATGCCAAGTATACAAGTACTAGTGCAAAAGGTGAGAGAGTGGGGGGGGGGGGAGAAATTCTGAAAGTCTGTCACATCTCTCTCCAATCCTCTCGGCTTCAGAGCACGGCTGTCTGAGATTCTGAGGTGTAAATGGCTGAGCTATAGGCCCTTTGCTAAGAGCGTACAGCATAGCAGAATGTAAACAGTGTCTAGCAGGGCAGGGTGCCTTCTCTTGTGTTTTGCTGGTTTGGAGGGGCCATGTTTGATAGGTCAGTTATCAGCTCCATGCAGTCCTGCATCAAGCTCAAACATGCACGCACACACACACACACACACACACACACACACACACACACAGACAGACACTATATTAAAGCTTCAGTTCCCTCTGTCTCTCTCTGCCCGTCCTCATTAGAAGTTGGACATCACACTGTGCACAGTCACTATATATATCACAGAACAAACTCCTCAGAAGGCAGCAGAGCTGCAACATTAAACGCAACACAAGAGAAACAAAGGCATAGCAGGAGACGTGTGAATCAGTGCAGTTAATAAAGCGTGGGCTGCTGTCTACCAGGATGTCTACCAGGATGTTTAATTCATTGAGCTGATCTTGTGTAACACTCCGCTGACATGGAGAGAGGGGCCCAACACACACGCTGTTGACCCAACACAGTGAAAACTGATTTTGTTATACGTCCGTTAAAGATGCATTACGTTCATTATGCCTTGTTTTAAGTGTGCCTTTCAACAAAAGATCGTTCTATCATTTCTGGATTCTTCTTTGTCTTTGTTTTATGGAATCTGTAGTTGAGCATCTGGCACTTTAATCTTTCTGACGTTTAGTAACTTTTGACATTATCAGTTCTGCTAAATGTCATCAGATGACTGTGGAGACAGCTGACTAGACCTTTGACACACTTCTTTAGAAGCAGTGGGCAAAACCTGCCATCGCATTCTGTGGCTTTGTACAGATAACGTATAGAAACTAGATAGAAAGGGGTATTTATCTGGAGAGTAACATATGAAACGCTGATTATTTAATCTCTGCATCTGCATGTGACAGAACTATATGAACTGTGTGGGCGGTACATGATCATGGCTTGTAACCGCAACAGGCTGGAGACATACTGTTGTTTTCACTGACCTCTTTTAAATAGGTTTGCATTTACCTTTACGGCATTTGGCAGACGCTTTTATCCAAAGTGACTTACATGCACTGTAGTACATCTGTCATTAGTTGGACAGGTTATACACCAGCAATTGTAAGCAACCGATATTATATCAGAATAGTTAGTATTTTGTCATCATGTCTCCCACCACGTCAATATATAATTAAATCATCCAACAAAGCCCCTGGTGGCCTTAACAATAAAGTGGTTTTACACACAACAACAACAACAACAATCAAAGCAGTTATGACTACGATTAGCCAGAGAGGAATTTGAAAAGACGATTATCGATGCTCAGTACTTTAGACATTATTTGCGGTAGCATGCTGATTATCCTGCCAATAACCAAGAGATATTGGCAATCCCTACAAGTTGGTACGTTTTATCACACCATCAGAATGCTTCTCACTTCCCTGCTGTATTGATATACCAGAATAGGATTTCTGCTCACAGTTCCCCCAGGGTGGAAAAAAATAGATATTCGTTTTCCTCCGGTGCAATTTATTATTTTCTGCGCCAATTCTGACAGCGACCATTCATATTGCATGACAAACATGTCTCAGAATCGCAATTCTCATTTTCTTTTTGTTCATACACTCGCTGTAGCGCAACAAAATATATGTTTAATTTACACCTTCACCTGGTTCACGCACCGCTGCTGTCTTTATTTTTCCCCCCTCCATGGTAATTTGTGCCCCTCGATCGAGCGTGTTGCATAAAACCAATTTTCGGACAGCCGTATTGGGAATGCAGTGATAATGAAACAGCAATAGGCGAGGGGAATGCTAAAATAAGATAAGGCCAGATGTTGTGTTGGCAGGCACTGTAGCTGTGGCAATTACTTAGCCGTACTGTAGCTTACCTACGGAAGGACTAGCCAACATTCACTGTAAGCATTATTTGATGCTAAAATTATACAAATACGGTTGTTCTTGTCATGATTTTGTCCTGACTGCCTGTGAAGTTCTGGTGTCTTTATTGACCCGGATATTTGAATGTCAGTTAGGAAAATGGAGTCTTGTTTCAGAGTCATTTAATGTGTTCATTAAAACTAGCGTGACGCTTTAGCTCCACTGTGCCAGATGAAGAATGCGTTTCGTGAACACTGAAAGCTATGGTTCGCCTCAGTTGGCAAAGTTTCACTTTTTGATAATTTCATGTTATTATTCTACAAAACCCCGGTGCTTTAAACCATGGAAAAATGAACAAGCCTAAAACCCTATGGTTACTGTATGAGTCATGAACGAATCATTTCTGATTCCTATGCTAGGCCCAAAGCTGTGTGGCTCATACACAATACAGCTGTCACGTGACGTGTGAATGAAAGCCTAAAACCCAAAGACCCATTGATATGAGCCATGAACCCATAATTGTTCATAATTGCTTCCTGTACTCAACATGACCAGCTGCAGCTGTAACAAGTGAAGGAAAGGGTCCAAGACCAACACCAGAGAAATGGAAGCAGAGGGGGTCCAACAGACGGCACTTCTGCATTTGATTTTTGGAAAGGGAGGGATATGGGGCTGAGGGGAAGGATTTTTCACCCTTTATGCACACCAGTACGAGCGTTCCATGCAAGTTAATGTAAGGTCTACAGATTTCACCATACTGTTGCCCATTATATCTCTCCGGGGAAGTTAATGGATATTTTGAGTATAGACCATTAAAGGCAGGGTCATTCTTGCTAACTTCGAGCTCGAGTTATAAGATAGAAATAGAAACCACAACCTGCATGGTTGTGTGTGTTTTACACCCTCTTTTACTATACGTCTGAATACATTTCCTATGTATGTATTAAAATACCTTGATATGATTACATTGACATAATAATCAAAAAGCAATTTGACAAAAAGTGTATTAGCTTACATTTAGCTTGCAATAGCTGACTTTACGTACCTACGATAAATCTGAGACCACAACGGTATTTCTGCAGCAAACAGTTTTGTGGTAAATTGACTTTGTTCCAGGCCATGCACGGTAGATTTAGGGGTCTCACCGCTGCCTACGTCAGTCTCAACAGAAAAATGCTGTTGGTGACACGCCCACTTTTAGAGCGTTCATGACTGAAATACCGCTGCCGACTGCGTACAACTTCAGACACGTGCAGATGCATTGCCTTTATTCAACGGTGGTTGTCGACATTCTGCCGCCCTAGGCAAGACATAAAGCTGTCGCTTTGGGAATATCGACAGAGTAAAATAAGCTTTATGTCAACCCAGTCTTAACAAATTAGTTTTATCGACAGCTTTACGCTGATCAGGGGTGCGCAAAATGCCACCTGAAATATATTCCACCCTATATAGGTGGCTGCCTAATCTTGCTTAATGGGTGGGCCGGCCCTGCTTTTCCTTTCGATGCGACCGGCTGGATGATTTCTGCATTGCCAGGTGTGTTGCTGTGCAGGACGGCTAGTAGCTATATACGGCTCAATGCTTCCAGCGTGATGCTGCAGCTGTAGGATGCGACGCGGCATGCTCCCACAGCCAACGCAGACGTGAAAATAGTTTACAGATGTGTGCCGGCTACAGCCTGTTCCCACTGGACAGCCTGCGCCTGACCTAGTGCTACACTCAACCCCATATCAACCATCACATTTTAAATCGGCGCTCACATAAATATGTTGTGTGTGTAGTACTGCTTGGGTACATTGTGTGCACTGTGTGTGGGCTGCAGCTGGACCGTGTTCTTTGTAACTTTTATACGATATGCCTTTTTTATGTGATATGCCTTTCGTACATGTAACGAACATGTGAAGATGTATGAGATGTGCGAGCCAAAACAGAAGTTAAACCACATTACTGATAAATGTTAGCAAAACGAGTATTTAACCAACACCCACAGGGGTCAGTCAGACAGAAGTAAAAAGGTTCAAAAGAACCTTTTGAACCAGAACTACTACTGGTGCGCCATTGGTACGCCACTTCGGTCACTCCAGAGGGCGACCGAAGAATGTTTGCACCAAGAGTCACACGAAGGGCCGTGGACACGCCTATGTGCCAACAAGGGGTCAATAGAAGATGGCTTCAGACAAAAACGATGAGAGAAGCGTTCAAATATCAACATGTTTTCTTTTCAGGATTCCTGACTGCACCTTTAATTCCCAACTTTGCAGAAGCGCAGAAAGGGTCGATACAGGCTGTGTGTGCGTGTGGTGAAGCCCTGTCCATTGTTAGTTACCGTCGCGGTTTCAACATTCGCCCTCTTTGCGTGCTTACTGCAACGCTATACACTTGAATATTTTGTAGGCAGGTCTCCAGCTCTTGACCTGAAATGTCACCATTCAGACCACCTACTACCTATTTGCATTCACACCAGCCCTGAAACAATGATTACCTTAGTGCCTAATGGAAAAAAAGACAGCAAGGAAAGGAGGGGAAAAGAAGTCAGTGTGACATAGCATTCAATTTCCTTTCAAAGAGCCAGACTAATCTCAGACCGCCCTTTCTGCGTTAGCCTTGCCGCTTGCTTGATATTAGCTTTTGTGTGTGCGAGACAGAGGGCAATTCAAGGACGCTATGTGAATGCATGGATATTGTTCCCTGCTCCTTTTAGACACCACGAAGATCGTGATCCTATCTTTATTCTGCCTTTTATTATTCCCCCGTTGGCAGCATATGTAATTCTTTACTACACAATGTCCAAAACCCCAAACTGACAATACTTTTGAACCTTACAAGTGAGATTCGTTTGTATGCAATTCAATAGATCATCTGATCATTGAAATATCTGCCGTTCAGCCTGGATGTCGGAAGGGTAGTTTTGCAAACAGGCCTCTGTGTTACTGTGTCAATGTACTGTACACTATGTATATGAATTTCAGTTATTGTATCACTTGATATGCTATGCTAAAAGTGACAATACATGGAATAACACTGGGAGACTATTTCCAAGTATGCAAATATGTTTAAGAGGGGCGAAAACAAAAATTGAACTAGACAGCACAATCTACAGGTAGAAAACCAATTAATGTCACTCATCTGGTAAAGTGCAAGTAATTATGTTTAACAATATACATAATAGAGGATTAGTGGTATTTATTGTGTGTATACGCTGCTATGAAGAGAAATACTGAATTATAATTCAATAATTTAAATAAAATATAGAATTAAGGAACAGGCATGTGGCTAATGTATTTTTGTTATTAATCAGAATAACTGAATTTGGAATTTTGCACCGCGCTATAACGCGGTTGAGGAACGTGCCTTTAACAGCACAAGAAACGTGATTTTCACTGGACCGTATCTTTCCGTCTCTTTTAGAGCATCTCTTCATCACCCTCGTCACAACAGATGTTCTCTAGATTTGCCATGATTTTCTCCCCTCCTTCTTAATTACCGCCATTAATTAGCAGACGGCACACACACACACAGGCAGACACACACGTCTGCACAGAGACAAATTGAATATATTTTCATGTCGTTATAATACCCGTGATGTGGCTCGAGTACGGATGAATGGAGAAATGTTTTCAAGGAGGCGCTCAATTCGAGGCAATGACTCCCCTTTCTCTTCACCTGACCTTCCGTCCACACTTCAGTGCAGAGGAGAGCGAGGAGGCATAAAAGAGCTCAGCAGAAATCCTCCAGGGGAGCAGGGCGTATGCATAATACAAGTGCTCTATTGTACAACATTTAACGTTGATTTTCCACTTATTATTCTGCCCTTCTTGTTCTTTTGTTGGTTTTTCTCCGAGCATGTGAGAGGAAAGAGCACGTACGCACACACACGCACACACACGCGCGCACGCGCACGCACACGACACAACATTGACTTTGATCCATTAGTCAACACCGTCTTCCATCTGTACCTTCTTTGTGCTCAGTCAATATGTTGTCCCGAAGTTAGCGGCATATACTTAACTCGTTAAGTGTCAGTTTAATTATTTAGCTGTCATTTGACGCTTTCATAAGGGAAATGATTGTCACGAAACGCTTCTTTTTCATTTCTTGCAACAAAGTCTGTGCTTAACTCTCTGTGTGATGAGATAAGACATTGTGTTGGTTGTGAATACACTGTATGATTGATTGTAATTACATTCTAGAGAAGAATAGAAGTAGGAGAGCTATTTGTTGTGTATATAAAAATGGAACCAAATTGAGGTTAACATGGTGACCAAGTGAATTATTCCACCCTGAACTTAGCGTGTGGAAAGTTTAATATCAATTTAACCTTGTTATTTGACCAGAGCATTACAAAGAATCCACACAAATGTTACATGTAAAGTGTCATTCAATGTAAATTATATTTATTGCATCCATTACATTGACAAATACCTATTTCCTGACATAGGTTCACACTGTGCAATTATGTTTAATGTTAGTTCTACTGAGTCTGGACGGTTGCCAAGGCAAATCGGATTAGAGCTCCCAATGTTGTGTCAAGTGTTATATTATCCCTGGGCTCTAGGCATAATGTGATTACTTGGCGATGCCCTTTGTTCAGCAGGCTGTTATCGGAATGCTGTGTCCGTGAGTTCATTAACATTATGAGTTAGACACAATGACACTGTTGCATGGTCTGCAGCGCATCGGGCTGTTAATATGGGAGCTGTTGCTGTTATATTTAATCACCACAGGCAGCTACGCTGACGGAGTCACGAAGTTTGTCACTTACAGTTTCTAAGATTTGCGAGAGGTTTGCGGCAGTTGTTGCTGGCGTGTCTTAACCCCTTGACGCCTGAATGCATTTCCAATAGTAGAAAAAAATTAATTATGTGTGTTTTTGCTTTCAAGGTGCTGCTGAATTAATTTGAGATGGTTCATTTTTATATAGCACATAGAATATATATACATTTAGGTATGATCCAAATTAGTGACACATGGTGGAAGCCAAAGCCTCTGTGAAGACACAGGTTTCGTGGCATCTTGGTTGACCCGTGGTGCACCAGGGTCGGCTTGGGTTCCAGCCATTATGGCCGAATGTAGCCATTCTGGACAGATGTAGCGAATTAGCGACAAACAGAAATTGTCAAATAACGTAAAAAATATTAGTCACATGAGGTTTATTCCAAAATTGTTAGCTGTAGAAGCAAACAATAAACAGCAATATTTAGATTAGGGTTTTGTTGCGTGGAGAGAGTGGTTTTGGAGCCAATGAGCAGGACCTCTGTCTTGCTGCTGTTAAGTTTAAGGGCGTTTAGTATCATCCGATTCTGGATGTCCTGAAGGCAGTTGGTGAGGGAGATGGGGGGCAGTATTGAGGTGGGCTTGGTAGAGATGTAGAGCTAGGTGTCGTCAGCGTAGCAGTGGAAGTCGACATTGTGGTGTCTCAAGATCATGCCCAAGGGTAGGAGGTATATGATGAACAGCAGAGGACCCAGGACCGCATAGTTTTTTTGTGTGGGTGTTACGGCTGCAATTTTCAGTGTAGGGGGTACGAAGCCGGTGACGAGAGATGAGTTAATTGTGTCAGTGAGCAGGCGAGATATGGAGGGAAGGCATGTTTTGATGAGGCTAGTGGTCATGGGATCGAGTTGGCAGGTAGAATATTTCAGTAATGGAATTGTCAGTGGCCAGAGTGAAGTCTGAGAGGCAGGAGGTAAAGGTGGAGTCCAATGATGTGTTCATCCAGGATGGGTTCTCAGCAGGGGTGGAGGGTGGTTGTAGGTGTAGGTGAATCTTTAGAAAATTTTCATTGAAAAAGTCCAGAAATTAATTGCACAATTCAGGCATGGGGTTGGCGTCGGCGTTATCGAGAGGTTGAAGTAAATTTTTAACTCTTGAAAAAATAACTTTGGGGTTTTTATCAGATTTGATGATGTCAGAGTAGTAGGTAGATCTGGCTGTTGAAAGGGCAGTTTTGTATTTTGAGAGGTGATCCATGTAAGCTTGTGAGTCAGCTTCTTCTCCAGGCATTTTGTAGCCTTCAGCTGCCATAGGTCAGGGGTGTACCAGGGCGCAGTGTGAGTAAAGGAGACTGAACTGGTTTTGAGGAGAGCAAGGGTATCCAGAGAGAAGGAAAGGCAGTCATTGTAGTGAGTGGTGAGTTCCAGGGGGGACAGAGAAGTGGGACAGGGGTACGTGTCAATCACGGTCATGAGTTCAGTGGGATTAATGTTTACGTTCCTAAATTTGATGGAGCGGTTGGGTTGTTGCTTTGTTGAAATAAACGAAAAAAGAAGATAACAACTGTAAATCTCTAAAAATAGCTAACGTAACTTCATAAAACAAAATAAAAATACTATGGATAATTCGGATTCTTAAAGATATATAACACAAAAGGAGAAGCGGCTGCCAAGGTGCGTCGGGCGTTCCCTCCTTCAGTCAGCCATGTTGTGATATGTTGACTGATGCTGTACAATATATATTCTATTGTTAAAGCGAGATTATGTCAGTTGGCCTGCTTTGTGTCCGAACTGTCTACATCATGGCCCATTCTCAATGTCAAACTGTAACGTCTGTCCTGTTTGAGCGGGAAACTGCTCAGCGACAAAGAAAACAATGACAAGGCATCCGTCAATGTCAAAGCCTAGGATATGAATGTGGCTGGTGTGGACACCAGAAGATGTTCTGTATTTGAGCCTATGCTGCTTGATGCACTGGTGTGACTGTAGCCAGAAGGAATCGCGTGTTATAGTATGTAAACCTCACTCTTCGACCTTTTAAAGTGGCCCTATATGATATTCCACCACTAGATGTCACATTATGCACACTAGCATCTCAAAACAAAACAAATGCTTCTGGGGCCACACACACTCACACGCACGCACGTGCGCACACACACACATATACACTAAGAAAAGAGGAGCTTGAATTACAACAACACACCGGGAGTGTAATTGCTCGATTATATCTTTAAATAGAAAATAGTTGTTTGCTGCTACAATAATGTATAAAATGGACCTTTAAAAAAACATTGTCTTAGCTTCCTTGCTAACGTGCCTGACGCTAATGTTTAAAATATCGTATATCTGACCTTTAAAAAGATTTGCTCCTTGCTAGCACCTGCTTCCTACTGGGCGTCAACTTCTGGTTAATTTTGAAACTATTAGACAGCGTTTAACAAATAGGCGTTGTTACAACGGTTTTGATCACCTCGTCTAGCTCCACCACCATTTTATAAGCGTGCTCGACTTCAACGTCTTATCACTACCCCACCCTGATTGGGTCGCCAGTAGGGTGGCTGTGAAAACACTGAGGAGAACAAGCTTTCCAGACTATAACCTCAGTGAAAGAAATTGAGCTGAGAGCAATAGTCGGGTGGAGCCAGGCTAGAACACCGTACACTGGCCTGACCGTGTCAAGGAGAAGTCACTGAAGAAGAGCTCAGACTTTGCCCCCAGAGTGCAGAACAAAAGCACAGAGTTCAGAAGTTTCAGTGGTTCCTCTCTGCCATACACAGTACTGCAGCCCCCTTGTGGTATGCTGTAGGAATTCCTCTCCAATCTTGTTGGGATGAAATACACTGCAGTTGATACTATCTGTAGGGAGGAGCACATTAAGCCCTATCCGCCTTCCCCCTTTATGGCCTAAATAAAGATACCTGTTACAGTGGTTGTAACTTTTCTCACTGTAGACATGCTCTCAGTGGAGGAGACAGGTTGACAATTATTGTGCTTATCTTAAGTGCAATGGTACTCTGGCCAATTTACAACAGCATCTGCTGTTCCTTATTACTGTACATGCTGTAGTGCTGTCGTAGTGACCCACTGCCCTGCTTGTCTCCCTGCTCCAACACACCTGATTCAAATTAATGGCTCGTTATCAATCTCTGCAGAAATGACCCATTCATGATGTGAATCAGGTGTGTGTAAGCAAGAAGACATCTACAACATGCAAGGCAGTGGGTCCCCAGGACCAGGGTAGAGAAGCGCTGTTCTATTGGTGCAGTACGCCGGAGAGAGATTATTTATTAAGCCTACACTAAAGACTAAAGGTCAACAGACATGCATACAGACATACAACTTTACTGTATCTATCGTACTGTAATATGTGCTACTGTATAGCTTCATGCCTAATCTATAGCTGTGTATATCTCAAAGGGTATGTCACTCTCACATTTCTTTCAAAATCAAATTCACCCAAAACATTTTTAGTAGGCATCTGGGTTTGCAGGATCACACTCACGTGAGAATCCATCTTGCCAGGCAAGTTGGGTGCCAGAGGCGCGGTCCAATCAGCGTCCAATGAGGAGGTACTGGCATCTTAAGGCCAAAGTAAACTTTCCGCTTCCGCAGACGTAACTATCATCATGCATACAGTCCATGTCAGTCCGCATACCTCCTAAATGTTCTGTCCACGTGGACATGTGCACGTTGACTGCACATGTGCGACAGGCTGAAGCCCACTGCATACGGCAATGGATGTCCTACTAAGCTCACAAATGAGTGTTCTAAGCGTAAAAAATATTGATTTCCAGCGAGTCTCTTGGTTACACCAATAATGTTCATGGGAAACAATGTGTGCACATATAAATTGTATTTTTGTAATATTGCTAATTCCAAATCACATTTTTTGTATACAGAAATAGCCAAACTCTCTTTGAACTGCCCGAGCGCTCGTCCACATTGCGCAAGGCCACGCATTTGGTAGTACACCGAGCCTTTAGGAGGGGGGGGGGGGGCAGTCTTTACCGTCTGCCAATAAAATAACTTTGCATTATTTTACATTTCACTAGGTGATGAATGTGAATCTATCGGAGGGGGACAGAGTAACGTTGGAGGACCTAGGCAATGGACAGAACACCGTGCTGGCCAACGAGTCTATCCTGATGAGGGGTTTGGTCGTTCGAAGCCACAGCAACCAGATCACCATCCACCTGAGCAGCAAAAGTTTGCAGGCTGGATCAGTCCTTCTGCGCTACCAAGGTAAGCTGACATCTACCACATATAAAATAATACATTTTAGTGTAAGAAATTGTCACCTTAAATGTTAAATACTTTACATTAAGTGTGCATTAATGTATTTACAATGTAACAACATATATAACATATTAAATAGTAATTCATATAACTACTGTTTTATTACATTGTAAATAATGCAGACTTTTGGCTATTAAAGTTGTACAACAATGTGTTTTTAAATTTTTTGATAAACAAAAGTTAAGCTTTCTGTTTGACAGTTTGGGTGGTTAAAAATAGATTTATTTACACTGATGATTTAGCAAAACTCCTGCCAGGGTGAAGATATTATAAAACGCACATGCAGACAGGTAAAACAAAGTTTTTGGCTTTTAACCTCCGCTTGTGCACTGGCCTTTTGTTTGATGTGCGCTGTTCTGTCAGAGAGAATATAATTTAAGAGACGTCCCAACAGACGGCACTTCCACATTCAATTTTTTAAAGGAGTGGGGACAACGTTTATAAAATTATTTTAGCCTTTTTCCTCTCTCAGACACTTTTTAAGACTGGCGACCAAAACCCCAAAATTGAGCCAAGTCCACACCAAACCTGTAATCCAAAACACAATATACTACAACACACTGCACTCTCACTTGGAAAGCATTTTAGCAAAAGAAACCATCACTTCTAGCATGTGTTTCCACGTGACAACAGAATACTTGATAACCGTTATTTGTAAGAATCCCTCCAAGTAGCCTACATGCATTCCATAAATCATATCTAACCCCTTGCAACAGAGCATAAACCATATACTGTAGTCCAGGGGTTTCCAAATGTTTCTCCGTCAGGGGGGGGGGGGGGGGGGGGGGGGGGGGGGGGGGGGGGGGGGGGGGGGGGGGGGGGGGGGGGGGGGGGGGGG
>JAODUK010071274.1:0-40392 GCA_027564635.1 Typhlichthys eigenmanni
CATGGAACAAAAACCATTACAAATCCATTACTGGCTGTGTATTTCTGTTTTCTTAATGCGTAAGGCTGTATACAAAAGTATGCACACACGCACGCACGCACGCACACGCACAAGCATATGTTACTGTAGCTCCTCATCAAATAGGAATAGTTACAGTTCATGATCTCTCTCATATCGTGACAATGAATGCAGTCAGAGGGATTTGTTTTGCTGGCTCACATGTTTGGCTCACCCACATATGAAAGCACCAAGCTACTTACACTCTGTTTCCAAGACAACCGTAAATTATACCTTCTAATCACCCTGCCTCACAAAAAAATGCTAATTTGTCTATTTGAAAATAGAGTATTACATGTACTATATGTTACTGCACCCCAGAACGTTCGAGAACTGTCATACGTAATAGTCAGAAATGCCAAGCAAAACTTTTTTTTGTTCTTCTCAGATGTTAAAAACGAGGCTTTTACAAGAACAGAGGCAAGACAAGTGGAACTTGTTCTTTCTTAAATGTTATCATACTTCCTGTTGTCATTTCCCATTGCTGGTCAAACACAATTTCCAACCACTTGATCAATCCGAGGCATTCCATATGCTAATGCCAAGATATCACTTAAGAGAAAGTCAAGACCTTTCTGCGTATGAATAGGAGGAAATAACCAGAACGTTTACACACTGTGCCAGATATTCAATAATAACACACTTTCTTTGCTTCAGGTTAAATACCGGAGGTCATTTTTCTACCGCTCCAGTGCCAATAGATTTGCTGTGGTTATTAAAGTATATCATTTAAAAGTATCCTATGGATAACACTCCTTCAGCGATAAAAACAGGGACAAATCTGGCCCTGAGCCATGCTCCCGGCTTGTTGGGACAGCTGCTCGGATGATCTGGGCTCTCCACGGGTTCTATGATTCACTTTCTGAGTCAACGGCAAGAAGTTGAGTTTCATGCTCAATAGAGTCATGACAAACTGGCACATTTATTAATCTGACTCCTTGCTCAACTCTATTTTGATGAAACAAAGACCATGAAAAGGCCCTTACAGTATGTATAGAGTTGATGGGAAAACATCCAAAAAACATTTATTTTAAAGCAGAACATTGCATAAAAAACTAATATCAGAATTAATCAAATACAATATATAGTATAAAAAATGAAATTTTTTTTGAAAAATTGAAATGTATACTTGCTGCTGACATTTAAATAAGCATACAGTATATTTGTTTTACACCCACTCTCTCCGATGACCTCTAGAGGGTTTAAATCCATGTCCATTTTGTCCAGTTCAGTCTTTAACACACACGCACACACACACACGCACACACACACGCACACGCACACACACACACACACCAATAATAATAATGCACTTGATCTTTCAGGCAACAAATACAGTAACTAGTTGTAGCCTAGTTGGCATGTAGCCTATAGCAACACTCTTGAACTATTGAACTGAACATTTAATTGACGTTATACAATAACGAGGCTACCCTCTGTTCATAAAAAAAAAAACCTTTCTAGTAATTTGCGCTTTGGATTTGAACTATTACTGATCACGTGTCAATGTGATACACTAGTGCAAAGTCCAAGATTGTGTCTTTAAAGTAGCAATTTCATAGCCTGGCTCTGCCCGACTGTTGCTCACAGCTCAATAGTCATGGAGATTATAGTCTGAAATCATGGGTCGCTTTAACAGCCACCTGGATGGCGGCCCAATCAGAAACCAGTGGGCATGGCCAAGTGCAATGCCATTTAAGTCTACAATTTGTTTCTAAATGGTGATAGAGCTAGATGAAGTGATACAAACATTTGTAGCAACGGCAATTGGTTAAATACTATGCTAGTGAAAAGCTTCCTATAGCTTTGCATTATTCTCTGAGTTATTTGTTTTTCTTAGCTCGAGAGAGACTGGGCTGCCATTACGCACTGACTAATTACCCGTATTTAAGATGAAGCACCAGGTGTGATTATGTTCCCACAGTGGTGTAATTCACTTACTCAACCAGGCTCATTTTCTGCATTTAACAAAACATTAAATTAAAGCAGGTCAGTGTAGTGTCAAATGCAAAGAAGGAAGGAAGGAAATATTTATCTTACAATTACAAAAAAAAAAGTTAATACAAAACATTTTGTTTGTGTTAGGATGCACACCCAGATCTTTTTGTTAGTACTCTGGTACTTGGCCTAATCCACATGCCTGTCACACCCATGATGACGGAGAGGGCAAAGGTTTTTGCAGGGTTGATCTGGATCATTCCGGTTTATCTCCGCACTCTAGACTGAATTAGCCGCCAATCTAGCTGTCGACACTCCTACCAGTCTGGCCTGGAGAATGTGTCGGCTGAAAGAGGATTAGTGATGTCATAGCGCCATTTCTGTCCCGGCCACGCCTAGCCTTCGTACTCCATTCCAAAGCCACTAATCACTAATCTACCTTCTCTGGTACTACTCTGGAGCTCCCCGGTTGTACTAAATATTATTGTTGTGAGTTGTACGACTGCAGTGACTCACACTTTCCATTGACAGCTCAGTCATTCAGCTTGAAGAAAGGGAAGGAGAGGTTCTGTGCTGACAGTGCCACCTTTCCACATGATATACTTACATACACATTATCAACCAGCAAAGTAACAGTGGCATTCGTATAATAGTTATATTATACTTTTAGTTTTTCCTCCAGTGGTTACCAATGTAGATAGTTCTTCCCCGGTGTGGTTATAGCTTCCACTAGCGCTGTTTGGCTAAGGGTAAAAGTACAAATCACTGTATAAATAACAGAGCATTTCCTTACAGTGTAAACACAAACCAAAGTCACTATTGCTTTGAATTGTTGTTGATGATATTGACCTATTGAACTGCATCATTACATTTTCATACAGTATATTTCAGCAGATGAACAAATATATTCTCGTCCTGAAGCTGGCAATGCAGAAATAAAAGATTTCCTTCATGTAATTCCTTTATGAAGAAGGGAGGTAGCTAAACTTTTTCTGACACAAAGGAGTTGATTGGCAATTTAATAAACCTATATTATATCAGAAAAGCCATGCAGCTACTTTACATTCGCCATGGAGGGATGGCAGTTCAGATGGAAGGACAAGCTTTTTTTACGCTGCATTTCGGGCTGCAATGGGTGAGTAATCTGCACGCACAAAAGAATACGTATTCATTTAAAGTACAGGTTTGCTTTACGTTATTATTATTCTCCTGCAATATATATCCTGTCGTCACTGCGTGTGTGTGTGCGTGCGTGCGTGTGCGTGTGTTGGAGTGCACACACCGGGGACTCAGCATGCTGGCTTCACGTGGATCACAAGGTGAAGGGCTATTAGGGGAAAGGTAAGTGAGCGACCACTGCTGCTATGGGTTGCTGAGTAACCGACCCGCTGTCTTTTTCTCCTCTAAGTCCTACCAGGCAGTTTCTGCGCAACTCGCACCAAGCCCCCGTCAACCCCCCGTCAACCCCCCCTTCCCTTCCCACCCCCAGAAACCACAGCTGTGGCTCAGCTCTCTCTCTCTCTCTCTCTCTCTCTCTCTCTCTCTCTCTCTCTCTCTCTCGAGCTGTAATTCATCTCTCTCTCTCTTGCTATTGCTGAATGTTTTATACATCCACAAGTTTCTGCCCCAGCCCCACAGTCCTCCCATGCAAGACCCGTTAAAACCCAGTGGGCTATAGAATGCGACGCCAGAGCGTCCATGTTGGAGAGTGAGATTTGCATAACTTCCTGCACTGAGCTACTGTACCGGCTGGGCACCGTTCCATCTACTGTACCTGGTTTTTGAAGAAGATAATTACCATATGTGGTATATACACACACACACACGACACCTGTTCCAGAAGAATTCATGAAAAGAACTACCAACATCACCAACAAGTGTAAGCATTGTGCATTACGTCTAGCATCGGAAGCATGGGACAAAACAACCCACACACACGCGAACATGAAGTGCAATAAGTCACCCTACTAGCCTGGTGGCCACGCTCCATTGGGAAGTGTGGAAGTAGTTTCCTCCTACCGGGTGTAGATCTCTGGTCATTTTTTTTTTACTATTGGACAGTATTTAACCTATCGGTATTGCCACAACTGTTTTGATCTAGCTCGCCTTATCTAGCTCTACTACCATTTCAGAACACGGCTGACTTGAACGTCATCTCACTAACCCAGCATGATTGGTCTGCCAGCAGCGGGGATGTGAAAACATTAATAAGAACAGGGTTTCCAGATCAAAATCTAAGTGAAAGAACTGTAGCCGAGAGGAATATCTTGGCAGCATTACACATTAACCTAGCCAGCAGCTACAGTGTCTACTATGATATAGCTAAGCTCACATGAACTGGATTGAACCTGTGAACCTTTGCCTGAGAGACCCCTGAACCACACCGCCAAAAAACAAAAAAAGTGTTCGACATGCAGTCATCAGTTTTGACACAAATATATTTCATTATAATAATACAATTCACAAGGTGCATTCCATTAAACATGTTGTTGTAGTGTTCTAATATCACAGGGTGTATAAATCTTTTGTTTTTATTAGCATTTTCAACACTATTCCAACTTCTTTGGAATTGGGGTTGTACAGTACAACACTGTCATTGCATCACTGTCCTTGTGCCCTGCATGGCGTCAAAACAGAGACATGTACAGGGCCACCATAGCTCATGCTCGCAAAGTGTTTATTTACTGTCCCTGAGCAAAGCGGAGCGTGGACACATGAAAAGAGGGCCTGTGGCCGTGACCACAGGGACAAGAATGACCCCTGTTGTCAACAACTCTCTCTCTTCCTCTTGTGCACGCGCACGCACGCACACACACACACACACACACACACACAACGCAGTCCTGTTCTTGTCGTGTCAGGATAGCAGTCACGGGACTGCTCTTTGAAGAAGCGCTTAGCGAGGCCAGATTAGGACCGATGAGGGAGACAGTGCTCTTTGTGTATGAGTAATAATTGACAGCATGTTGAATTACTCACATAGCATTAGTCATGGTGAATTTGTGACATGTTCCCTTTTTCGCGTGAATAGGTCTGTCTCACGCAGACGTATTATCTACTTTGCGAGGGTGGCAAACCTGATCAACATTTACGAAAAAATACTCACGACATGATGTTGCATGCCCACCTCTTCAATATTAGTGTCTTGGAAGAGCTTAATGTTTGTTAACCCTACCCACGTTTTCTTCGGTTTTCCCTGAGGGGGGAAGCTCAGGGAGGAAAAGGCACAGGGTTATATATAGTCCATAGTCCTTTGAGACTGTACTGACCCTCAAATGGATGGCAACAAAATGTGAACTTACAATGTGGCGTAACATAACGCATGCAATTATCTTAATATACAGTATGTACTGTATGTAACAGATCATTACAACTATTGAACATTTATAAAATATCTGTAGATTAAAAAGATAAAAAAGAATGATTAAAAAAAGAAAAATACATTAAAAAATAAGGCTTCACTTCATGTCCCCAGCAAAACCATGCACAACCCGTTGGGGGGTCCCAACACCATTTTTAGGATGCCCACTTTGCCGCTACATTCTACACCAACTTAACAATGTTCTACAGTTATGCGTGGCATCCATATACAATTGAGAACGTTTAAAAAAAAAAAGAAATATGAGACAAGTTGACAATGACGGCAATTACCCTTCTGTGGCAAGGGCACAATTAGGAAGACTCTGAACATGTTTGTCTACAGTCCAGGAATCCAGGAATGTACAAAGTGTTCGATGACCTTACACAATGAGGTATCAGCGACCCACGTACAAGCAGAGGGGCACGGAGAAGGGATGCAAACCTTTCCAACAGTCTAAATTGATTTTTCAGATTTTTTTTTTCCCTCCTCAAGCCTGCGATTAATAACCAAACACTTTGTTGTTAACGTATCAGATTTTTCACACCACCTGTCTGTGCCTCTCGTTAGCCAAGGAATATGTCTGTCAATAGCAATGCCAGATGGACATGCATTTATAAACTTGTCATATGTGCTAAAATGATGGGCAGCAAAAATGTCACCCGCCCCCCCAATGTTCATAAGAAAGTTCCATTAGCAAGTGTATTGTTACTCAAATGGGTTACAATGGCAGAGAATTAAGATTCTTTTTTTTTTCTCCACTTGTTTGCTATAGACAAGTTACATAATAAATTAAAAGGGATAAATGTTGTTCTAAATGTGAATTATTGATAGATTGTTAAACAGGGCACATGATTTGCACTTCTTAAGGTGAGCAGTCATGTCCCTTCCTTGAAGCAGTGTACAAATAGTTTTGAACAGTACACAATCACTTGGGCTGACAGAGAGGTGGTGATAAGAGACAGACATTATACCAAAATGCACTAGAAGTATTAATTAGTTAGCCCTTATGAGAATGTGAATAAAGGTAGCTAGCATGGATTAATTCAGATTTAAAAAAACATCCTCTAATGACGCTAAAAATAAATGTTTATGGAGGAGGCATAGAATGCAAAACAACCTTCCTTGCTGTTAATGCATATCAGGAGAGCTTGTGAAATAATCAAGAGCGATAACCGTCTTGAAGCGGTGCGGTGTACTCATCCTGCAACAACACACAGGGTCCATTAGGCCCTTGGTGATCTCTTAACTTGGTAGGCCTATATAATAAATGTACAGCAGGGACAACACCTGGGAGATCATGTTGTTCAATGCCTGGTGAAGACTGTGGGATGATGATGATGAGGGAACATGTCGGCGATGGTAAGATTTGTGCCAATTACATCTTGCCAAAATATCTAAACGCCATACAAATGCCTGCCTGCTATCCTGAGGCGTATTTGCACCTGAGTTATTGTTTAGGCCACAAGGGTGGTCTAGTCATTAAGAAGAATCCTTTAACAGGCTTCAAGGATCCTTGCACAATTCACTATGTCTCCTTTCTTTGTTTTTTTTTTTACACTCAAAGAGGACTCTTAGTTCACTGCCGTCTCTCATTCAGCTAGTTATCAAACCATGACACGTCACTTCACAACGGCTAGAAAATGACTGATGGCCATTCCTTCTGCGTTGGCGCATCAACCATGCATTACAGCCAAAGCGTGATTACATGTTTTGGAGGTGAGCTAGAATTCCAAACCCTCTGCCAAACCAATGTAGATAAACCACTTGTAGATAAATGGACTGCATTTATATAGCACTTCACAGTATTTTGCTTCACATTCACCGATGGTGATTGCTTCCATGCAAGGTGCAACCAACACCGGGGTTCAAATCTACGACCTTCCGACTAGTAGTCCAACACCTAGACCACTAGACCATCCTGCCCCTAGATAAGACATTTATCACTGGAAGGCTCAATAACAACGGCATTATTATCCTTTACTCTAGATTCTTAGCTGCCTCACGCTTGGGCAAGCAGAAGCTTTGGTGACTGCTGTCATATGGAGCGCATGATTCGGTGAATGTTTGCCAGCACCCCACTCACCACTCGCTGTCTTCTAAGTGGTGACTTTATCACCTTTCACATCTGCTCGCTCATTAAATGCCACCTGTGACACTAGCAGGAAGGAGCTATCACGTGCCGGTCCACATGTGCGTGGTGTCGTGCGGTTCCTGTGCTCGTATTATGCGGCCCTGTGAAACCCAACCGCCTCTAGTGGCAGGCAGGCCATTGCTACAAGACAGAGCAACTGTGTTTAGGCTGAACCGCAGGTGCACCTTTAACCCAAGGCTCTGAAGACAACACGGCAATAGTGTTTTAGGGATGATTTATGCATCTTGAAATATGTGCAGCAAACATATACATTATATACTGTATGTAATATACATTAGAACATTTTGTTGTTACTCGGCCAGGTAACAAGGATGACAAATGACGTTTTGACCAAGAAGTAGTTTAACAGATAATTTTGCATTACATTTCATTTGTTTTCCTGGAGTAGACAATAAATATGGAAAATGGATTCTGATTCAAGAGCTTGGAAACTTGGATCTGCTGAAAAGTCAAATTCAGAAAATGTGTATTTTCCAGTAGTACTGTGGTTCATGGAGTATGTGTATGCTACTGTGTGGGTATTTTGCTGTGTTCCAGATAAATCGGATGTTGATATTTATAAAAAAAAAAAAAGGTAAAATGGAAAGTCACTATCAAAAGTTGTGAGCGTCGGGGGAAGTCAATCTACCCAGAATTCACTGTGAAGGCGCTATGCGTCGAAGGAGTTGTCTAAATTCACAACAGTGTAAACTGCAAACCATCAACTATAAAGGCAACATAATTTTGCCTGCATTCAATTTATTCAATTACCATAATATACAGTATATCATAAGGTATACTGATGACAATTTGATTGGCTAATCATGACATTTGGTGTTGTGCACGTGGAATGCTTGGACAGAAATGTGAAATTTCCATCTTCAGTGTGATTGGAGTAAAATTTAACATGCATATTTTTGTACTTACACTTTAATATTTAATATTGTTTCAATGTATTAGCGTGCAACAATAATTGCATAGTTTGTATAAGAATTGTATTGTTTACATGGCACCATCATAAAAAAATCCAACAAAGTTATTTAAAAAGTTTGTTGGAGTTAGATGATGGGAACAGAGTGGACATAAGCCTAATTATTTTTTCTGGTAACTTTCCCTGAGCATTTGAACACAGACTTTCCCCCATTTCAGAGTTAACAAACATGTAATTTTCACTACAATCTGCTTTCTGAAATATGACCCACATCATTCCCAACTCTTGTAAGCAGACAAACAAACACCAATATAAATATTAAAAAAAAAGTTTAATTAAGTAAAAAGAATATCAGATGAGCTCACTGCAACAGTAAATAATAACAGGACAATACAATTGGCTAATTCTTGAAATTACAGGCCCCTAGTATTTTTATAGCCATTTTCAAACATTACTGTAAAATACAAGAAAATTGTGAATTTATTAGATGTGTAGTCATTTTACTCAGTATCCTTTTATCTATATTGAACCAAACAGTATTGTCTTCACTGTAGCTCTAAATATGAACATCAGAGTGCTATATTACTATTGAGGCCTTGTTTTGGCATATTTAGTTTTATTTTTTACAAGCCAAAACTGACTAAATATGTCCTTATGATCTTGAACAGTTACAGAATTGAGAATATTAACCCAGACTAAAACAGAGTTGGCTCTTGTGCAGAACAAAGGAGGAATGCCAAAAATGTACGTAGTGACAGAAAACAGACGCCTGTAGCAGGCAATGAAACATTGATACCCATCCCTCATTTCCCTCCAAATGTTAGAAAGTTGTCCTTATGAAGGACAGAACAACAACAGAACTCTTAACAGTTACCCACCTAGAATAATCCACCTTACAATTACTACTTATGAACACATTATTACGATAATAATCAACATACAAACATAAATTAAATTATGTAGTTATTTGACCGGATGCAACTGCTGGCTTCCCCAGTACTGCGGTCGATACAGGGTCTCTCTCAAGACAACAGGGTCTGGACTTGATGTGGGGATCTCGGGACCAGGTTCTCAATGTCTGTGTAGCCGTTGGCTGGGTTGGTCAGGGCAGCATACACCTCTTTATAGGCTCTACACACCAGCTCGGTAGATTGGCGGAAAACTTGCTCCCTGCAGATACACAGGTGTCAAACAGGTGTCAAACAGGTGTCAAACAGGTGTCAAACAGGTGTCAAGCTTGTAGAAAAGATTACTCAGACGAATGGGGTTTTACTGTAAGCAAGCCTAATTCTTGCCGGGGAAAAAAAGAAAAATTTGTGAATTGCCGTCTCTCGGCTGTACGAGCCAAAGACTTGTCCTGGTCCTTTTCACATTGACCAGTGTGTCACCCCTGTGGATTAAATCCACAATGGAGCATATGTGGGGCATACTGCCATCTATGGATGCATTTTACATCGATGGAGTCAGCCTAAACTGGCTCAAAAGTGAGGACATCATTAATCCCATTTCACCTAATGGATTTTTTGTTTGTTTGTATAAAGTTCTTCTTTTGTCACTATTCTGCGTTGTTGCCTGCGGTCTCACTCAATTAATGGACACAAATCAGATGTTTTCCATCGTCACTGTCGGCTGTCCGGTTGTTCCTGCAGACAGTTTGACTCTACTACTCAAATTCTGAAATTAATATGAGCTACACAACCTACACAGGATACACTCAGGATTCACATGCCTAGCTCATATTGTGAGTCCACTGCTGCAATGAAGAGGCTGGAGGGCTGGATGCAGTTCAAAGGACCTTAAACACTCTTAGCGGCACAGTGTAGCATGGACCGGTGGGTCTGAAGAGCCCTGTGAGAGGACTCTGGAACACAGTGGGACAAGCTCGTTTCTACCCTGCAGCTCTCCAGATCCCTCTCCCGCTAATTGGCCCACAGAGGACAGTGGAAGAGGAGGATGGGGGCGGGGGGGGCTGCCGTCTCCACCTAATGCCTCATACTGCCGTGACATGTGAAGCGATGGGAGTCTAAAAGCGGATCTCAATTATACGTGCTTCACGAGTATCCCGTAATATGTGTTTTTTAGAGTGCCCCTGGCTGTTGTGTGGGTTGACACGAAGGGTGGGGGGTGGGGTGGTGATGGACAGAGCGAGAGAGAAAGAGGGAGAGAAAGAGAGAGCGAAAGAGAGAGAGAGTTACCAGCACTTTAGACATCACTATATTCCATGTTATGGTTCAATCAAGGAAATGCACACCATTTTTGTCTAAAAATACATTTTACATACAAAAGGTAATGGCATCAGTATTAACCGTAAACAAAACTCCTTTATAAGAAAGAGAGAGAAAGAGGGAGAGCACGAGAGAGACAGACAGACAGAGAGACAGACAGACAGAGACCAAGCCAGACAAAGAGTGGGAAAACGAGCTCCTGAATATCAGTTAAACATTTCTAAACAAGGTATGTTTTTATGATTCAAATCAAACCAAAATCAACTGGATGACGAAAAAATCTAACCTAAGAGAAAAGAAATACAGAGGTAGGACTGTATTTTAATAAAATAAAACATAAAAACAGCCAAAATAGAGCGCTACTAGCTAACTCTTAAGCGCAAGCTAACATTCAAGAGACAAGCTAACATCCATTAAACAAGTACAAATCAGCTCAAGACAGATATGGAATCTAAAACAGAAGAATATTTTAAATGTGGAGAACTTTTGGAAATAATCTATCCTGATGAAGCCAAATCTATAAAGAGCAAAAAAGTAATTAAGGAGAAGATATTAAGAGAACCCAGAGAGTCTGCTGTGTGACTACAGTACTGTAGAAGGGAACAGAGTCAGGTATAACCTACTATTCTTTACCAGCCAACAGCCTGGCATAGTGTAGTATATGTAATGTCTTGACCTGCACCAGAAAAGGGGGCATCAGTAAGGGAAGACAGCTTACTTAGAAGGGGAGGATGATTTAAAAATGACTTAACATCTACCACAAGAGAAATTCACACACCTTAAATCAGAAGTACAAAAACTTAAACCAGATACAGAATTGAGAACTAGTGCACACCCCTACACAGAGGGAACAAGGAGACCACACCACCACACAGAGGGAACAAGAAGAGCACACCCACACACAGAGGGAACAAGGAGACCACACCCCCACACAGAGGGAACAAGGAAACCACACCCCTACACAGAGGGAAAAAGGAGACTACACCCCCACACAGAGGGACCAAGGAAACCACACCCCTACACAGCGGGAACAAGGAGACCACACCCCCACACAGAGGGAACAAGGAGAGCACACCCACACACAGAGAGAACAAGGAGACCACACCCCCACACAGAGGGAACAAGGAGACCACACCCCCACACAGAGGGACCAAGGAAATCACACCCCTACACAGAGGGAACAAGGAGACCACACCCCCACACAGAGGGAACAAGGAAACCACACCCCTACACAGAGGGAAAAAGGAGACTACACCCCCACACAGAGGGACCAAGGAAACCACACCCCTACACAGCGGGAACAAGGAGACCACACCCCCACACAGAGGGAACAAGGAGAGCACACCCACACACAGAGAGAACAAGGAGACCACACCCCCACACAGAGGGAACAAGGAGACCACACCCCCACACAGAGGGACCAAGGAAATCACACCCCTACACAGAGGGAACAAGGAGACCACACCCCCACACAGAGGGAACAAGGAGAACACACCCACACACAGAGTGAACAAGGAGACCACACCTCCACACAGAGGGAACAAGGAGACCACACCTCTACACAGAGGGAACAAGGAGACCACACCTCCACTCAGAGGGAACAAGGAGACCACACCTTCAATTTACACTTAATAATATAACTATTAAACATGAAATATACTATAATTACCTAGGTTTAACAATAAATTGTTCAGGAACTTTTCAATTAACAATAAAAGTACTAACAGAAAAAGCAAAACGTGCATACTACATGATTAGAAAATCACTAAGACAGTTTTACCCCGTATATAAAGCTATGGATAAAAATATTTGACTAAACCATAAAGCCAACTGTATGGTAGTGAGATTTGGGGCTCGCTATTTAAAATTGATTATGACTCTTGGGACAAAGACAGAAATCCAGAAGAGTAGCAAACTTCTGGTTTCACCTGACTACTACCACAGAACAGTACTAACTCACAGACAAAAAAAAACAGAGTGACCCTTTGTACCACATGACTCAAAAACAAACTAAATTCTAATACAGAAAAAAAATGTATAAAACGCAAAACAAATTCTAAAATCAACTCAAGATTAATACTATCATAATTGGCTTGTCAAAATCAAACAGGTAAACTCCAATGCTACCGAAGCATTAAACAATAATACAAATTGGCCCATTATCTTCTTAAAGTCACAGAAAGAAAGGAGAATACTAACAAAGTACAGACTCCGTGATCATAGACTGGCTATAGACAGGCAGACACAGGAAAACATGGCTGCCCAAAAAAGATACATAGGATATGTAAATACTATGATTTAAATGAGCCTGAAACTGAAAGTGTAAATTATATACAACACTAAGAGAGAAAGACTTTAGATCCATGGATGATTGTTTAGGCTCTCTGAGAGACTTTAAAGAGTTACCAGATGAAGCCAAACTTTCATTATTGTTGGGTGAAAATGAAGAGTGTTGTAACCTAGCAGCGCTTTATGTAGCAGCTTGTCACAGGAAGAGGGAAATATACATCTCATAATCATCTGTATTGTTTAGAAAATGCATGAGGTTTCATTTAAGAATACGGGCATGTAGTATATGTTATAAATGTTGGAAATGTTTAACTTTTATTGTACAATTTCATCCTGTACTGCTTTGGCAATATAAGTAACTGTACTGTACACTTGTCATGCCAATAAAGCACCATTTGAATTAGAAAGAGAGAGAGTCAGAGACAGAGACAGACAGACACACAGAGACAGAGAGAGAGACAAACAGACAGACAGACACACAGAGATAGACAGAGAGACATACAGAGAGAGAGAGTCAGAGAGAGAGAAAGAAAGAGAGAGAGACTGCTTCAGGGTATGCGTGAGTGAGAAATGGACCAGACGGTAATTAATGGCGGCCAGCCAATCAGCCCTCCCGTATCCATTAATAGCGAGCATTAACCTGGAGGTACAGAGTGCTCCTCAAGCCTGCTGCTCTTCTCAGTAAATGTGAGTCACAGATAGAGCCGTCCACTGCTTCAGCTAAAAGCATGTACAATTGCTGAACCCTAACACACGCATGCATCTCGATTGTGTCCCCCCTCCCCCATCATCAAATCAGGATCCAAATTTGACTACATACCTAATGAAGTGTTTTGTTTGGAATGCAGAAATGGCTACTGCACATTCAGGATAATAATTACTATGGGACATTACCAGGGCAACTTTCCCTTTTGCAGTTCAGTACATGTTTCATTTAAATTCAGATAAATCTACCCCCCCCCCCCCCCCCCCCCCACCAACAACAAAAACAAGGACTCACTTGATGGCTGCACTGAGCACGAAGTTGAGCTGCGGCATCACGGACGTATCGGGGGACGACAAGTACCTATCGAACTGGACCTGGTCAGGGTGAAGCAATAACAGGGTTACACTGCGAGAGCGCAGACGTGAAACTGGCCGTTCAGAGGGCAGTTGGACAATCAAGCCGCTCTACCCCTGGCCATGTGGACACGGTATTGAAGATGCAATGCTGCTCGCTTACCATAGCTGTTTTCAAAGACGAACTGCCCATGCGTGGTTGGTTGGATAGAGGGCCCTGCAAAAAAATAAAAAAAAATAAAGAGCATTTATTTAGATCACAAGGTCACAGCCATCGAAGAGGAAATGGCCCAACATTACAAAGGCCACAATCAACAGCCTGATCAACTATATGCGAAGGAGATGTGTTGCACTGCGTGAGGCAAATGGTGGTCACACCAGATACTGACTGGTTTTTGGACACTTACAGGACACCCCCCAATACAGTGAAACTGCACTGTGGCCATCCTAAGGCACACCTGTGCAATACTCATGCTGTCTGAGCTGCATCTTGATGTGCCACACCTGTGAGGTGGAGGGATTATCTCGGCAAAGGAGCAGTGCTCACTAACACAGATTAAGACAGATTTGTGAACTATATTTGAGAGAAACAGGCCTTTTGTTTACATAGAGCAAGTATTAGATCTTTGAGTTCAGGTCATGATGAATGGGGGCAAAAACATAAGTGTTGTGGTTATAATATTAATATATATATATATATATATATATAGTACAATTTGTGAAATAATTGCCTAAAAATAACACTGCGTTGGATCTGCAAAGATATCATATTTGGCTAGGATAACCAACGTTGTCGTTTGATCTCCGCATGGAACTAGGCTATATAAAGGATCATCGGCGTGGAGCGAGTGAATGATCATGTCATTACAACAGAACCTTTACTCAACAGGCCAGTGCTTTTATTTAGATAAAAAGGCTCTGAGTAATTAGTCCAATGAATGACGCAGCGCGCTCTAAAAGTGCCCAGCCAGCTAGCAAAAAAAATGATTTTGGAATCTTTTCAATGAACTGAACAGGCAGCTGAATCTGCCAAAGTGCAGTCTAGGTAACTAACTATAGATAACGGCTTGTAGTTGATGCCATTCATCCCCAGAGACCATTGTCTGAGGAATAGCTGCTGTGTGTGTGTGTCTGTGTGTGTGGTTGCGCAACTTGCGCTGCATTAACCCCTTCAGTCCCTGCGTCCATAAACATTTTTTTGTTACATCAGACAATGAAAATGATATAATTTGATATTTGAGTATTGCCTACTCACTGATTGGAAGTTGACTAACAAATAATTTTACTTATAACTTTGTAGGAGAAACAGTCAGACACCCATACCTGAGAGGAGCAAGAATTATTAATATATTAATATATAGGCATTATATTTTGAGTGGATGTTATATTTTAAGTGGCTGTCAATACATCTTTAGACCAGCCATTAAAAGCTGATGTTTCCCATTTTTACTTTTCAAAACAGTTTAAAACACACATATGTAGATAAGAAAAATGTAAAGATTTCCCGAACCGCGCACTTTTGGAACTCTGTATTCCTAAAATCATGCGTAAGTCGTTGGCAGTCCAGTATTCTGTATTATACAAAAAAGACTATTAGAACATGGGAGCTTCATAACAAACAGATGGCGGTGAGGTCTGTAAATAAGAAGTGAGATGTGTGCGCTTAGCTGCATGCCATCATAGGCAGGGCGCGGCATGGCCTGACGTGACCCAGACTTCCACTGTTCCCTGTGCTAAACCACAACTAGTGTCCCGAGCCGGCCCCATGGCGAAGGAGAAGATGGACTCTTCCATCCGCTGGTTAACGGCTGATGTGTGTAATGTGTGTAATTGAACGTAGCATTGTCTCGCTTTGCCTGTCACCCATTTCATCAGAGAGCTATAGACCTATTACACACACACGCGCACGCCTGTGGCCTTTTATATATTATAAATAGAAAAAGAAGACACTTATTAAAGCAAAGGAGGTTCTAGTTAAGTGGATTTCAAGTTTTGGGTCAAGTCCTTTTAGTTTAGTCGGGGACACTATAAGGACTTTAGTTTAGTAAACAAACCGCATTGAAAAATACACAACAATACTGTATATAAACAAACAGCTTGGTTTTGTTCCAAATTGTCATGAGCTGAATTCAAAGATCTGTGCACTAAAGTTTGATTTCTCTCGAATTATGTTCACAAGTGTGTTAAAATCTGTGTAGGTGAGCATTTGACCTGTGCCAAGATCGTTCATCCACTGACAGGTACATACAGGCACGTCAAGATGCTGAGTGCAAAGTGCATGTTATTGCACAGGTGTGCCTTGGATTGGTCACAATAAAAGGCAATGTGCAGAAGACCCCACAAGACCTGCTGTATGGGAGAGGCTCTGACCCATTCTCCTGGCAGTGACCATTTGCCAAATGGCCATATACGTTTCTAGCAATCAACTACTTCTATAAATCACTTCACATTTTTTTAAAGAAGTTTTCACACTTTTCCATTTACATATTGTGAACATGAGCGTGTGTGCGGCAGTTACCTTCTCAGCGCAGTGCTGCTGGACACAGTGGTAGATGTAGCTCAGGCCTGCTTTGGTCAGCACGTACGACGCCTGCTCGCTGATCAGCGCGTCCAGGTGAACCTCGATCTGCAGGAGAGACGGGCACAGCGGCTTAATTTAAGGATCAGAGCTAGCTGAATACTAAAGACCTACCGAACAGCGCCTACTTACAGCACATTTAAAAGCCAATACCAAGTCTGCATTGTCAGCCAGCGGTACTCGTGTTGCTGGAGGGGCGCAGCGCTATTGACAATGAACCCACCAGCGGCAGCTCTTACGCTGCTCAGCTACAATAGACGTGCTGGAAATAGATGACGGCACAGTGCATTTATTTGAATGGAGGACAATACAAGACACTTTCTGCACTGCTTTCACCTTTTAATACAATACATCTCTTTGAATTTCCATGAAAAGATTCAGAATAATGAACCAGCCTTTAACACATCATGTTATATGTGGACAATGAGGTGATTTCAAGCCAGGCCAGGCATGGTGTATAGTACAAAACGTATTCATTACATTTTATTATAGGGCCCCCCTACTTGTAAAAAACGAAGGGCACTCTTAATGGAGTCGTGCCATACAGTAGGGAGAGGACATTTAAATGTATGGTCAGTGGCGTGTTTGTCCATTTTGTGGCCCCAAGCATAGCTTGCTTTAGGGCCTCCCCCCCTTGTCTAGCATGACATTTAGCGCATTGTTGAAATCCTGTTATTAGATGCTTTGGCCTGGCAAAAGCTTTGATTATGTCCTCCATATTCAGCGATTTACCCTCTGCTCAATAGAGATACTTGCTAAGCCAGTCAGTCTTTCAGTTGACCGCAAACATGTTTGTATAAGCTTCAATTAAGAGAAACTCCTCTCCTGAAGCAACAGTGACAGGTAAAGTCAAGAGTAAAACTGATACTCTAATTACTTCACAACTCTAATGTTCCTCAGCCGTCTACCAGGGAATTTTAGAGCACTTCATGCTTTCTCTTCTGCCCACAAGCTTTATAGAGATGCTGATTTTATTCTCCAGCAGGACTTGGCACCTGCCCACACTGCCAAATGTACCAATACCTGGTTCAGTGACCATGGGATTACTGTGCTTGATTAGCCAGCACACTCGCCTGAGCCCCAACCAAATACTGAGTGCTTACCATAGAACTATACAATGGTGCTGCTTACGCGAACACACTTTTCAGAAGGCCAACATGTCTGAATTAAAATGACTATTTTCACTGGTCTTATGTCATATTCTAATTTTCTGAGGTAGGCTTACTTTATTTGGGGGTTTTATTTGTTGTAAGACATAATCATCAAGATTAAAACAAATACAGGCTTGAACTATTTCACTTTGTGTGTAATTAATCCACAATATATATGAGTTTCACTTCAATTGGGGCTATTAGGCTATTGGCATTTCTTCACTTTTCCACAATTATCTAATTTATTGAGATGCACCTGCATATTGTCCCTTTTTCAAAGAGCTTACAGCAAAAACAAAGCACAGAACCACTGCTCACTTAATGAACTAACAAGGTAACAAGGTATTATCTCATATTTATGAGAAAGAGCTCCCCATAAACATTTTGAATTTTGGAGCTACCCGCTGCTGTAGCGGGTAAAGGTAGGGCTGTGCTCACGTGCTGGCATTGCACTGCTACAAGAAGTGGTTGCAAAATGACCACCAGTCGCTGGCTGTCACCTAGGCTACGAGTCACTAAGCCAATACGGTAGCTCAAAAGTGTCATGGCGGGTGTGTGGTCTATTAAATATATTTATCGGTATGTAAAATAAGTATTTTAATATATTATATTAAATATCTTCATTTATGCTTCTGGAAAAGTAATTTTGCTGCAGCAGGGTAAACTCCACTCCCGACGGGGCCCCACAAAATTGCGTGGTTTGTGTGATGGGAAACAATGGCAGTGGTGATAGTCAGCAATTGTAAGCTAATACACTTTTCGTCAAATTCACCAAATATCTCCTCGCATTTTGCTATTTTAACATTCTCTGTGCGTGGGGAGTAAATAATCCAGTACTTCTACACAGCCCTGGATCCGTAAATAGAAACATAAACAAAGTGGTGAACACCGCTCACAACAACAAAACCCATGGCTTCGCAATGCGTTTCAACGTGTGAGGGTGCTGAGTTTCTCAGAGAGTTTGTTTTGATTTGAGCTCAAAGTTAGCAAGCGTGCTCGAGAATGACTAGCCCTGCCTTTAAATTAAGCCTATATGGACCAAATAACTGAAACAACGGCCAGGTCCTGGTTACTGAGTGGACAGGTTCTTCCAGTGGAAATACCTGGGAGATGTTGGTGCTTACGGGCGAGAAGAGGTGCGTACCTGGAACTCCAGCATCTCCAGCCGCTTGTCCGTGAACTCAAAGAGAGCCAGCGTGGTCTTCATGACATACAGGGAGTTGACCATGTAGGTGGCCATGTCGGCGATGCCCAGGTTGCAGGCTGAGACCGTGCATAGCTGCAGGAGAGGGTCCAGGATGCAGGACAACACCTAGGAGACAGCGATGGACGGTCAAACGCTGAGGAGGAGGGAAATACTGCTGCTCACAATGAAGATCTGAAGAACAAACCTATTATGTATTCACCTTATTATCTGATGGCTGAAGTGGAGAGTTACATTTGATATGGGTGAATAGAGTTTAGTGCGTAACTTTCTAGACAATTTTGTTAGGAAGACAATGTCAAGGTAGAGCACATGTACAGTATTTCTCTAGAGAAGAGCAAACCGCAATTCACCAGCTTTAATAATAAATGTTAGAATACTAACAAGCCAACGGCAATGAAGGCCATTGCCGTCCACACACGTCAAAATGTGTCTGTGGACCAATCAGCACACAGGGAAACTTGAGTGGGACCAGATTAACAAAAAGGTGCTTCAAAACACACTAGAACACTTTGTGAAACAGTTTGCCTTACGACTGACTAGTCACTACACCATTTTGCTCCAACTAGAACATAAAAATATTTGGATTAAATAGACGAGTACATATTTACCTCCGTTTTGCCTTCATCTTGGAAGACTTAAAAATCCTGCTGGCTTTGTCAGCGTTAATAACACACATATACCAAGAATAATCCTCCTTTCACCTTTGTATTCATTAACTTTGCCAAGTTAACTCTTTTTAAATGAACAAGCTACATCACTAGGCTGCAGCTCAATTGTTTTAAGCTCAACGGGACACAAACCGAAATTCGAACCCCATGCCCCCAATCTGACACCACACAGGCTAATGCCCTCTTCACCATGCCAATGAGCCAGGCCTGTGTGCTTTAGTGGACTTCGTTGAGACACCCGGGGGGGACACACTGCCCGAGTCAGGGTCACAGTGTCCCGACGGCACCCGCACTGGTGGATTCCAGCTTTAATAGACTAGGACCGCCAAGTGACAGTCGGATGGCTGCCAAGGCAGGCAAAATACTGCCATGGTCCAAAAAACAAGGGACCTTATTTATTTACTTCCTTCAGTGAATCATACTCGTGGGAAAACAGTTTGGGGAGGTGTGTTGAAATCCCTCTGTGACTTCCTTCACTAGCTACACACGTTTTTCTTTTTTTTTTCTTTTTTTTACCTGGGCAAAGTCAGCTTGGCGGGCATCCAGGGGAACCACAGAGGAATCATGGGAGGCCAAAACCTCCCTGAGCAGGGACAGGGTCTGCGTGAGGGAGGAGGTGGGGCCCAGATCCGGAGGAGGCAGCTCCACCTTTCCCCGGAAAAAATAGGGAGGGCGGTCGGAGAGAAAACAGGTTATTCCTTAAGAGATAAGTTAAGATCTCAAACGTGTGGTCTACAGTGTTCATCAGAGCAGGTCCAAAAACGGCATCAAATCATTAGCAATTATCTTTAATAAGGAACATGTTAGACCAATCAGGCAACCATTAACTGCTTTTCTCCCCCTGCTGTTCACAGACAAAATGTCTTTTGAAAGGCGGCTCGTATCTCTCACTGATCTTTTGACCACACAAGCAAACCACCTTCAGTGACCAAATGGACCTGATTATGATGGGGTTGTGTTCCTGGTATTAGCTAGACTTGAGGCTAAAACCCAAAGGTCCTGAGATTTGATCACTGCCGTGCTAGCGCTGCTGACTGCTATTGACCAGGATTTAGCACCAAAGATCTCCGGCCCACGTTTGGGTAAATTCGAAAATCAATTTAAGAAAAAGTGTAAATAGGCTTGTTGTCTTTGAAGAGTTTGAAACAGCAAAGTCTACAGCCAGAGTATATCAGCAAGGTGTAATATCGAACAACCAAACCATTATTTCACGTTTTTAACATGTACACCAAACTCAAATCAAAGTTAGAAGTATCCAACTAAACAACTGTACGTTATGAGAAGGATGTGGTGAGACAATACAGTAAAGTAGCAGATTCAGTAACAGTTTAGTCTCCCATACTTTGTCCATGAGTCGGCTCGC
This sequence comes from Typhlichthys eigenmanni, assembly GCA_027564635.1. Lineage (NCBI taxonomy): Eukaryota > Metazoa > Chordata > Actinopteri > Percopsiformes > Amblyopsidae > Typhlichthys > Typhlichthys eigenmanni. The sequence continues at coordinate 20,959 of JAODUK010071274.1, forward strand.
GTGGAGACTCAGGCTATTGAAGAACATCTTTTTACTGAGGATGTGCATTTCTTCAATAGTGATGAGCAGGCTGGCCACACTGGTACCAATGATGGAACTGGGTAAAACAACACAAAAAGACAAGTAAAATACAACTAACAATCAGAAAATTATCACGGTGAGTAAAAGGCCTTTCCAGTAATATACAGCTTTCTAATGTTTGCTCTTAAGTGTTGCCTTCACACATATTTCTGTGTCTGTTGTCACTAGCTGCGTTTACATGGACCCTGTAATTCCGATTGGAATCAGGTTAAAGGCCCAGCCCGAAAGAAAACGCTCCATGTAAACACCACGATAGGAAGAGATATGCCAAACCCGATCGAAATTTCATTGCGAAGCAGAGAGATAGAATAACCCGTTCCATGACCTGATTGAAATAAGAATTCTACAATGTAAACGTCTTACATTTTGTGTGATGCCGGTAAACTATTCTGCACAACTACTGTGCAATGGATGTATTAGAAGAACGGTACAAAGTCTGGACAAATCAACCGTGACGCGCTCAAAGAAGTGAACGGGAGTTAGTGCAGTGACTTCATCTGCAGACGTACATTTCTCCACAAGTCACACAAATAGGCTTCACTCTCCGACGTACCTAGCTAGAAACTAGCTTGTTTTACTATTTGCTAGCGGGACAAGTTACATTATGAGCTAGATAATGTGTGCATTCACATAAATTACGATAAATTGAGACGGCGCATTTAAACACCAGACCTGGTTAGGTGACATCCCATGTAAACAGGTAACCCGAAACTGTAAAATTCCATTCAGAAAGCCAAGAAAGGGTCCATGTAAACCCAGCTAGTGACTTTATCTGACTGTTAACTTATTCAGACAATGGGTTCACTTCAACCACCTTATGGTGTGGTGGTAGAACTGCAGTAGGTTGGACAGCTTGTAGAGGAGGACCGCACCAGGCTCAGCCACGATGACCTGCTCAATCCTGACCTGTGGACCAACATGGATGCACATGACACACAGCAGTTGTGGAGAAAGACTTGTCGGCATTTGAACTTGATCAAAACAATCTTCATCTTTAAATATGTCTCAATCTCACTTTGAGCGGCCGGCAGACTCCTTCTGTGATGTGTCCCACAACCTCCTGCATGTTCTCCTCCACACCTATGATGTAATGAAGACACAGACTAAGTCAGGAGGAGTAGAGCATTTACTGGCCACAGGGGGCAGAGCTGAGAACAGTTGACACACTTGTGTGTATTCAGTAGGGGGAACTCGTGTGTATTCAGTAGGGGGAACACGTGTGTATTCAGTAGGGGGAACTCGTGTGTATTCAGTAGGGGGAACTCGTGTGTATTCAGTAGGGGGAACTCGTGTGTATTCAGTAGAGGGAACACGTGTGTATTCAGCAGGGGGAACACTGTGTTCAGTAGAGGGAACAACGGTTGCTACATTTAGGGTGTCTGTGAAATCGCCAAAGGCCCCGGCATACTACCAAATGTGTGGCCTCGCGCAAAGCGGACAAGCGCTCGAGCTGTTCCAAGAATATTTCACGCGTCAGCTATTTCTGTATACAAAAATGTGCTTTGGAATTACCAATATTTATACCTTCGATTTTTATGTGCACACATTGTTTTCCGTGAATTGTATTGCAGAAAATTGTCTGTAGTGGGGTTCAGCCTGTCACACATGCGCAGCCCAACGTGCACAAATCCGTGTTGGAAGCACACAGACGGTATGCGTTACGATATTTCCGTCACATGCACAGTCCGCGGACCTCCACGTTCCGGACGCAGTAAGCATGCCTGGGCCTTAATGCGAACAGAGTGTCCAGACTATCTCAGAAAAAAGAACTGAACTGAGAGCAATAGTCGGGCAAAGCCAGGCTACTGTAAACTACCTTGAAGTGAGACTTGTTTGAGCAGAGCCTCCAGATGTTCCTTCTCAGAGGCAGTGGCCTGGTGTAGCCAAGCCAGCATGTCCCCAACATACCTAAACACAGAGACAACAGTACAATAACAAATACATCATTCTCAATTAGGGGTCCCTATATAACCTCAAGGGAATCACAGATATTAATCAAATATGTTAAGGGAAAGGTAAATGCCAGGTAATTAACAGTAAACAACAAAAAAGAAACTGTATCAAACAAGCAGCAGCGGTTAATTTGCCAGAGGAAAGTCAGATTAGAGTATTAGCACCCCATAATAACCCCCATTGCCATACGGCTGTCTGCTTTCGTTGTGTGTAAAGGGGGGTGTGATACAGATAAACACATTCACCAGCGTGTAGTCCCGTGTCTAACCTTACAACGGAGGAGCCACAGCGAGACCATAACACGGCTCACGGCTTCTCTCTCCGCATATACACAGGCACACGCTAATGAACGCGCATTCGACTCCGGCATAGCATGAAAACAGTACGGCTTGACTGTGTTTAAGCGCGCTGCGAGCCCATAGAGTATTGAGAAAGGCACTTGGTGTTCTGAGAACTGCTGATGGCTCCCGTGAAGCAGAGGTGATCGTGTGTTCCATGCAGACCGGGTATTCTGAGAACAACTCTCATTAGAATGGTGGGGAGGTTGCAGAAGGGTGTGAACAAGACCGTTGGGTTATTGGCACTTTCCTTAAAATGCACTAAAACGGCGAATGTTCTCAGGCTGTTATTAATCTTCAGTGTTTATACCTCACCAGTGCATTCATGAATGCTCAATGGCTCAGAAGCAAGCAGGGTTTACCATAACTTCTGCACGGGTAATCATTTTAATTCAATATATAAAAGCACGAAAGCTCATCTGTTATCATCTTTCTTTGTGGTGTCATTAATAAGCCATGTCATTCATTTTCACAATCTTGGCAAGTTGTGTTGTGACACGAAAGGCCTGGACTCAACTGAAATATTTTTAACATGCAGTTTAGCCTAAATTCCTCTCTGAAAAAGATCATGGAGTATAACAAGCTGAATTGGTCCCAGGTGTGTGTCATCATTACTGAACAGTAACAGTGAATAGACTCGGACATACCTCAAATGACTGATCCTAAGCCCCGCCATTTTCACCTGTCCTCCAATAACAGTTGAGCATTTGTCTGAATCCAACAGAAGCTCCCTTAACTGTCTGCTTTGCTGTAATATCTTACTATGCTGTTTTGTCCATCTCAGAGCCATGTAAAGAGAGAGTTGCCTCATCTCCATTCACTCCAATTAACTGTTTTTTTCACATAAATGGCGGATCGTGGAGCCTCAAAACGGTTCCCGGAAGTTTGCCGCAAATACTAAAAGTACCCTATACATTATATTGTAAATGTAAATCGATGCATTTATTGACTAATAATTACCAACATATTCAGTTCTATATCTGTATATTTCGATTAAAATTGCCCACCAAGCACTTCCTGGAACCGTTTTGCCTCTCCATGAACCATGTGACTGTTGAATATTTCAAACTTCCGTTGGCGTAACTCTCTTTCCATGGCTCTGGTCAGTGACAGGGTTTGGACAAGTGAAAAGGGCGGGGCTTGGGACCGGTCAATTAAGGTAAGTCTAAAAGAGCATCACTAACAGAAATAGATTGCACAAACTGAAATGGAGAAAAAGTCTGTCCAAAATGACAGTTGTAACTGGAATGACATGGGGCACTTAAACATCCTTGACTGTTGAGCACCTCATGGGGTCGTGGGAATGCATCTCTATGGGTCGAGGGGTGCCTCCGTGACCTCCACGCGTCAGGGCATCGATGAAGCCGCGCACCACAGCACACCTGCGCGCGGTCCCAAACTCATCCAGGGTGTATCTGAGCAAGCAGGGCACAAGGAAGGGAACACTCAACACGTGTGGAGGGACAGAACCACAATGTTTTTATGCAAGCCAGTTCACCGGAGGTCAGTTGTGGATATACAGCAACAATGTAAACTGCCGTCTCCAAAAGGAAAACCGTTGTTTTGATTTTTCTTGGGAGGTGGAAAGGCCTGGGTCAGACTAAACAGTGGGGTAGTGGTGAGCTTGGATTCCAGTAACACTGGTTCCACTCGCTCAGCCTAAACACGCCCCCCCCGCCCTCTCCCAAACACGACCTTGGCTTCCTTCTAGGCTCTGAGACAGGTGTTGGGAGATCGTGGGATAGACAAAGGGAGAGTTTGTAGTGAAAACATGGCATGTTGAGCAAAAGGAAGCTATAGTGGAACTGACACTGTGTGAACTGAAATGAAACTCCAACTATTTGTTGGCACATGAAGAAAATGTTAACTCCCATATGATTGGCCTTGTTGACATCTGTCAGTCAAAATTAACTTCCTCATTCCTCCTTACAGAAAATACATTTCTGATATCTAAAAGGTGCATGTATGTATGTATGTATATATTTTTTTTATTGCAACATTTAAATGAAGTTGTAAAGTACCGCTGTTGAAAAGGGACAGACAAAAACTAGGTAAAGACAGCATGTTTTTCAACTTAAGAGCCAGAGTTTGTGAGTTTATGCTAGTATGCATATTACTTGTAAAGCACAGGACGGTCCTGTAAGGACTCCATGGCTTGACTGAGGACAGGACTGATGTCACATGTCTCCTGCGTCAGGCCTCTGCATTCATCTGGACAGGATCAGAAGAGAGAACAGGATCAGGTGGACGGAGACGTGTATTTTCTTTAGAGACAAATACTGGATAAGATGGCACTTGATGCCTCCGTATGACATCTGAAGCAATAGAAACAACTGCTGAAGTAACCAATAATTTAAAAAAAAAATAGCATCCATTGTGCATACCATTCTCTAGCATTTACAGGATCTTAACGACTTAGGGTTGGGCACTATAGGCTTTGATGCTTGAGTTTCTGGGCCCTATCTTACACCCGGCGCAAAGCGGGCCGGGAACGCAAAGGTCTTTGCTAGTTTCAGACCGCCGCAGTTGTCATTTTCCCATCCAGCGCACACATGGTTTAAAAATAGAAAATGCCCATGGGTTGTGTTGGTCTAAACATGTGCACTGCTATCTGGAGGCAGCGGAAAGTGATTGACCAACAAAAACCTGCTTTATAATCACGACAGTAGGATGTCACATCGCGTGTACGCTATGCTTCTTACAACACATGGACGCACGCAGAAGCACACAAACATGCAAAGCATTAAAAATGCAAAGTGCAGCGTGAAATATTATTAGTGTGTAGCCCACAACATACGTTATGGATCTTGGTGGAATCTCACTGCTGCCATAAATTCACAAACACGTTGGATTAATATCAAAGTGAACCTGGATTTTTAGAGGGAATGGGAGATGACACTGATTGGTTTATTGAATAGTTCTGCACAGTGAAGACTGTAAGTACAACCATTTTGAACTTACCTGAAGCACTTTAGAGCGTGCGCTTGGATCGTTAAAATAGGGCTGTCTTTCATTTAAATCAAACAAAATATCTTAAAATTGCTGGACATTTTCAGACAATTTTTACCTGAATTGTGAGTCACAAGGAATTGTCTAAACTTAAACTCACTGAAGACCATTTACATCATGTAGAACTTCTTATACCAAGAGCTCAAAGCAAACCTTTAACCAAAATAAACCCTATTCCACACCAACAAGACAATTACACGAGCCGCCCTGCATTTAGTTTTGGCCACTCACAAGAAAACAACAGCATGTGGCAACAGCTTTCTCTGAGAAAAAGCTGCTGCTGTTGCATAATAATGCATTGACGCCGTCGTTATTTATCAAATTGACCAGCGACTGCTTCAGTTTTCTGCTCTGCTGTGATGCACACAAATGGAGGCGAGTGTCTTGTAGTACTGGGGTCACAGTGTAGCCGGTGGCTTCTCATGGCATTAATACTGTGTTGCTGTACTCACTCTGGGCCCAGCGGTACAGCTGCTCGTATGAGGTCTCTTGTAACACAGCCATCTGCTCCATAATCTCCAACCTGCAATGAGTGCACAAACCAGGACCTTTGTGTTAAATGCACACTATTTCTGACATCGTATCAGCGCCTTGATGCTGGCTGCCACGCATGCCAGAAGCAGGAGGGGCTTTTCATATAGATGGTCAGGAATTCACTCAGACAGTTCATTTCAAATGAAGAGATACAGTAAACGAGAACTTTCCCACACTTGCTTTGAACTTCCATCGCTGCAGAACACAGCACATTTCTACAGCCAAAGACCCACCACAACAATGCTAAAGAAATAATGGATGGATATATACCGTATTAATGTGGCTGTAAAGTGGAGAGCAGATTTTTAAGGCTATAATGTAGGTAGCTAGTTCCCTTACCCAGCAGTTTGTTGGTTGGTGCGCAAGAGAATCTTCACATCCTCATGGATGTGTTTCACCCGACTGAGAGCTTTGAAGAAGTCCTGGGCAAAGATTTATTAAAAATAAATGAGATATATATATAAATTGTAAAAATAATTTAAATATGTACATTTTAAACCTTAATAACATCTTAATACTTCCTGTATAAAAAATATAACCGATAAAAACTATATTACATAACTGCATATTAAGAAAGAAAACAGGAGAGATATTTGATATTATTTTTAAACAGTGTGAAAGATTTTATTTATTAATTTAACTATATCTATTTAGTTAATAGTTTACTGTTTGCAAACAATGACGATATACATAAGTGTGTGCATGTGTTTTGTCAATAGAAGTATGGTGCAATAACATGTCATGCATTAAACACCAAAGATCATGTTAAGTTGCTTGTATCCCTGGCAACAGAATGCCTAAAACCTGCTGGTTGACATACAGTATGGTGCTAAAATAGCCCCGACAGTGATATATCTAATGTTTCTAGCTAGGTAATGTCATTTAACATTGTGGTGCTGATTGTGTTGCCCTCCAGTGCGCGTCGTTTGCGCTCTCCGCATTCACTATCCATGTGTCTCATATTTGTGGTTCCACAGATTATATAAATGTAGTTCTGGCTTTTCTACCTTGTTTGCAGTGTATCCCATCACACTGCAGACTTCAGGCATATTTCTGTCTTTTTTTATTAGCAGTCCAAAAAGTGACAAAAAGGTGTTATGCCAAAAGTGTTTGTTTTATTGGTTGTATTCCTGCTCTAAAAATATTAAACTGGTAAAAAAGTTGGTAAAAAATGTGTTATAATCTAGGGCACAGAGTAGGTAAAATAATGTGGGATCATAAAGATAATAGCAAAATAGCACATTTCTTAATTTTAGATATGAAGCAAAACAACACTTCCGTTGCCAAAATGATGTTTCTCATATTTCAATGTTGTATTCAATGTTGTTAGTTCATAGAGTTAATATTCATAAAGTATTGGATGTTAATCCAGGAATCAACACAAGGTCAGGGTGATGTGAAGCGGACCAACCTCAGTGATGGGTGCATCCCGGGCCCCACGTAAGGTGGCCATCTCTTCACTGGACAGCTGGAACTTGGAGAGGAAGGCCTGGGCTAACTGAGCTCTGACCTCCAGACGGTGACTAAAACACAATAAAAAAATTGCTTTTATCTCAGTTGATATTCAGTTGTGTTTCTCTATGCCCTTCTTCCCATGCACTCAGTTGATAGTATTTTATGAAATTAGTTGACCTTATGGCCTTCATTACTTGATTTCAATTCCATTTGTATTAGGTTATATGTCCTTTATATAATACTATGTTATACCTCCATCATCTACAAACGCTAATAAGTTAGCATTTTTAACCATTAAAAAGTTACATAACGCTTAATATGTGTTAGATACTTGCTTACATGCATTAACAAAAGGCTGCTATTGTCAACCAGATGTAATGTTGTAACCCATACTGTAGGTGGCAGTCACACCCCTCACATACACATTGCATTCATTCAGGACAGGGCAAAAAGGGGAGGGCAATACATACAGTAAGAGTAAGATACAATGTGAATGACTCTAAATCACAAGAAGTAGTAAGAAGACATTGGTAAATAAATACCAAGAAGTTTTGGAGCAAGATCTCATCACTATCAATAACAGCAGAGAGATCGCTATCGGAGTCACAAGCAAACAGTGACCATCATGTGCAAGCAAAGCTATATATGTCAAGAGAGAAAGAATAGTCTACACAATGTTTTCCACAGCCACCCAGTTTATACACATGACCCTTCTCCGTAAAGGCATTGCCAGCTCAGTAAATCAACACCTTTTGGTGCATGAAAAGGGTCTACGTTATCAGACCACTGTCTCTTATCACTGCTGCTTCCAGTGCTTGCCTAACCGAGACATAAAAAGGTCGTAAATCTGTTCCGTGACTCTTTGCTGAGCTCCACAGAAGGCACATCCAAGGACATTTTAATTGGTGAATTATCTGCAGTTTCTGCAATTTCCTGCAGCTTTTCATTTTGCCACATATCAGGATGTTAGTGGGAATCAAACTATTGTCTCAATCACCGGCTATATCCAGTAGAGGTCCAACTGGGGGGGAATAAAGATAGTAATATATTTTTTCTTTTAAATCACCCACCAAAGTAACCTGGAGAAGATAGTTCTCCAGGTTACTCCAGATAGTAATTTTTTATATCTAGATTACTGCCAGTCCTGGTACTATTACCAGTGAAGAACATCTTCACAATCTGTGGTTTCACTTCAGTATAGTGATTTATGCTTAGTAAAACATAGTGCACCATGTTCAATTCCAATCTAAGCGAGGATAATGTATACGAGATAAAGGTTTGATTAAAGATTAACTAAGAAGTGATGTTTCACATACTGTAGATTGTAAAAGGCAGAATGTAGTTTTATAATGGGGGAGTGGCCATAGCACATATGTTGTCATCTAGGAATTCACAAAACCACAATTCCCACCACAATTACAATTAAGTTATTGTTATCAGACCATGAAAATAAAGCTATCCGTAGTTTGGTTCAAGGTTAAAACATCTATATAACAATCCCTTTCTAAAATTAAATGAAACCTTTTAACAAAGCATGTTGCTTTTGTCCCTAACTGAGAAAGGCAAGACCAGCCAAATCGGTCACCTTTCAAATCTCATGGTCTTGAGAGTTAATGTTTTCTCTCTTAAAACAAGCCTGGAGGGAAATCACATCCCTCAAATAAAAAGGTCAACTGTCAAAGGGGAAACCCACTGTGTCATTTTAGAACAGAGATAACCCGAACAAAATATCAAGCAAAACAGACATATCTTAAGCGATGGCACTGAAGTACCAGCATTACCATGACTGGCCATTCGTAACAGAACCACCTCTGCGTGAGACGAGATACCATCTATGTCTCACGTGATTGTCGTGACATTGGCTGAGTGTAACAGAGCTAGACCTTCAGGGCATGAATCACCATCCAATGACAGGAAGCACACGTCTGCACAGAGAGCGAGCAGCAGGCGTGTGGAAGGGTTTAGGGAAAGACTACAGTATAGATAAGCCCTGTGGAAAGAGACCCCCGTAGCGCAGTCTCAAGTCTTCAGAGCTGTCAGGACACGATACATTCTTGTCCAGTGTGCAATTACTGAATGCCAGGGATGAAGCAACATATTTCGGTCACGTCAGACTGCACTGTAGCCCTAACAGCCAAGCATGTAGTAAAGATTGTGGGCTGGCCCAAAAAGTACATATTTTATCCTTTTAGTCATTTCATATTATCACTGCAAAGTGCTAAACTGTGGCAATGCCACAGCTTGATGCTCAAATGCATAGTATGAACTTAAAATATATTTTGCTGAGCTGAAATGAGAGGCCTTGTTTAAGTGCTAGCTGAAAAACAAACCTCTCACACACACTTTAGTAATTACCAGTACACAAGCCTATTTAATCACAAACGTAAAAACAATGTTAATATACTGAGGTTATACAGCCATACTTTAAGTACATACATACAGTAGAGCAAGTTAGAAAGCCCTCCAGGAAAATGATCGGAAATAGCTCTACAACTTAGCTTTCACGTTTTAACCTCATTAACTGCTATTGTTACCGCCATCAGATTCATATAAGAGGTAAGATGAGGAGAACAACTGCTCTTCATACTATATCTAGTAAACCAAATGCCCTAACCTTTGATGAAACCATGCAGGTCAATTATTTATTAAAATCCATTAGGGCACAGGCCCAATGGCTTGTCTGGATATTTGGCATTTTGCAAAGCATTCAGCCATGCGCCAATGACGATAGAGTGCACTACAGTCAGAGCCAATCACATCAAACACACACCGACATATTCCCAGCAATACACTAATTAACAGCAAGATGAGTCTTAATGACACATAAGTGCAGTTTTACACAGGTTCAGGTTGTCATTTCTAATCCAATGTCCCTGACCACTTTTTCACAAGGTTTTCAGAGCTCTTGAATGGTAATAAACAAGTCAGCATTATATATATATATATATATATATATATATCAGTTACACCATCAGTTTCTGAACTTGTGAACCGGTGCGTCACATGACATTGTAATGCTCAGATCACGCAGAGGAGGACAGGTGTGTTGGGTTACGTGTCATCACAGAACAATACAAAACGCTTATTTAGTGCTCCTACAGACAGACTCTTTCAATGGGGCCTGTCCTAACATGACGCCAAACAGAACACCAGCACGTTAGAGACCAGGCAGTCACACGCAAGTCGGCAGCACTCATTGGACGACCTCCCTGACCATTTTTTCCCCCGCCCATTTCTTACAATGAACACTGCTTTTCCTTTCAATTTCAGCTGCGCGCTGACAAAAAAAACGAGCCGCTGGCAGATAAGGCCCGGAAATGACACGGACAGGTCTGCTTCGCCAAGTAAATACACACATACAAGAAAAGATACACCTGGAGAGCTTGGAGAGTCACTAGTGCATCTGGTTCTCCATGAACAGAGCAGGCCTACAGGGGCACTGACGAGAACTGACGTGGTGAGTTTATCCACATCCGTTCTGCCATAAAACAGTCAACAGCAGGAGAAGCAGGTGCTGTGGTTTGACAAAGCGGGACAATGTGGCACCTGAACCAATCCATTAAAAAGGAAGATGTGGCAGACTGGGGTGTGTGTTTGTATTGTGGGGCGAGGGGGGGGGCGACAGCCTGCCTATACCCTGCGCGCGCACACACCCACACACACCCTCCCCTTACAGCTACACTGAGATTAAAAAGGAAACGGCAAGGAATGAAGGTCACAGGCCCCTGCAAGCAAGCTGACCAAGGATCACCGTGGCTCCACAAATGAAAATGTCACATGACCCAGAGAGCCCCCCCCCCCCCAACCCAAAGGGACAGTCGCCCAATGGTCAGGCTTATGTAGGCCCCAGTGTGAGAGCTACATAAAGCCCTGACAGATCACTCTAGCAGCAGTGGCCATAGCACATGACGACGGGGAAATTCCGTTTACAGCCCATGTGCTTTCAGCCCCCACCCCCCGACGGAAGTTTTCCTCGTGGGTTGTTCTACAGCTACTCTCGTTCCTCTCCAGCCACTCTCCCGCCACCCCATCAGGCTCTCACGCTCCGCCAATAGAGCGTGGAATAACGTCAAGTACACTGTACATCACTGCTGTCAGCGGTGTCTACTAGCAGAAATCTATTATCCATTTGTTCCAGCCGCCTGGCCTGCCCTCCCCACAAGCCCATTTGCAAGTCCAGCCACAAGGTCACCGAGCATCGCAGGTTCCACCTCCACATTTATCAAATAAGAGAAGGCACATTTCTTGCCACGTAAATGTCTGTCGGACTAATTATCACGTTTGCAGGCACACCTAACCAACATCTGCACCCCAATAATGGCATGTGCTGCTGTCTGCTGTTCACTTTCAATCAACTTCGGGTATAACAAAGGGATTTGCAGGTCTGACACCTGCCTTCCCGACAAAGACGGATACAGATTCTAGATAGACTCTTATTGGGCGGGGGGTACTTGTGAGTTGCTTTGTAATTGCCATCTTCTGGCCTCAGCTAGTCTCAGGATCACAATATAGTGCAGTGCAAACTAACTACTTTGTTATGGGATCTCAAGAACAATGCTGACAGAGATAAAAAATGAGGTGTACAACAAATAAGACTTATTTAATGATGATTGCTGCCCTACGTATGCAAAAAGCCTACTTCAGGGAGAGAGGAAAAAACACCCTCATGAATAATGTAATGCTCATGAACCTCATGAATAATGTAATAAAAAACATTGTCAGCTCCTAGTGCCATGTATACGGTTTGATACTGGGGCATTAAGACAAATTACACTAGGCCCTTAATATCATTATCATATTGTAAATTATGCACAATACATTAATATCACCAAAGTTATAATCGTAAAACTGAAACTGAGCGAAAAATGTATTTGACGAAAAAAAATGTTATATACACGTAGATATAAATATATATAAATCGTTTCAAAACTAAAATGAAAATCTAAATTTAGCTATTATGAAAACTGTTCATAAGAAAACTGGTTTGTAAATCAGACTGCAAGAATGTCAAGTTGGAAATACACATCCCAGAGGAAATATTCCTTCAACATACACTGACCCTAAATGTTATTGCTTCAAGTGTTACTTACTAGGAGTTACAAGTTTCTACAATGTTGAACACTACACACTTTAACATGACATGTCACCGTTTAAACCATTGTTATTAAAATATGCCTGAACAATTATGGCCAAATAAATAAAAGTGACATTTTCTTTTTTACATTCACAAGAGTAAAGCTATTTGCACGCAGGTGGCTTAATTTACTGAGGAATGAATGATGTAACATCCTAAAAAGCAACATGGCCGATGCTGGGAGTCATTTTGGTGTGCAAAATCTGCTCTAGCTTTCCTGTTATGCTGTGCCGTGCTATCCCCGCCTGGTGACTTGTCTGAATAGTAAATGAGGTCATTTCTCCTGGAAATCAAGATAATGCAGATTAAGGAATGAAGGTTTCCAGATTTGGACTGAAACATATCAAGTGAGAGATTTTGTAGATTATCCACATGACTTGTGGCAATGAAATGGTATGAGAGAAAGTCGTGGGAGGAGAGAACTTCTAACGATTTCCAGGGAAAAAAAAAATAGATAAAAGGATTTTCACTATTTTAGGTTACTCCATAATAATTGGGAACAGAAGTATAATAGACTTGTCATTTAGTCTTGTGGTACTGAATGTTGTTTATTATTATTATTAGTAGTAGTAGTAGTAGTAGTAGTGCTATAATTTTAAATGTGACCTTTATTCAACCAAGTAAAGTGTAATTGAAATGAAGATCTATTTAGCAAGAAAGAACTGTCCAAGAAGAAGCATAAAACATACAAAGTTTCAAACATTAGGGTTAGGGTTACAGTAGTTAAGCATACAAGCCTCTTAGTCCTCTAAACAGACAAAATACATTAAACATAATGACCAATATTCATTTGATCCACATCCTTCATAGTTGATGAAAATGTAACGATAGTCAGTCAGTATCTATGAATTCTGAAAAACTTTCCAAGCAGTAAGAGCAGCAAACCTAATTCTGTATGGACACGAGGAACTGACAATAACAGTAGGTCCTTCGAGTGTAATCCTTGTGTGCTTAGGTAGAACCTAGCCCAAGAAGTGCCTAATAAAACACAACCAATGGGTATGCATTTGTGCATACGGAGGACCATTGGTCTTTAGAGAAGAGGGTACAGTGATGCATCATAATTACATCCCGTAAAATAAAATAAATACTCGTACAGTATAGAGTACACAGATAAAACAATATCCAGTGTCTGTAGACATTGGGCAGAAGCATTCAAATAAATCAGATCACCGTAATCCAGCACGAGTAGAATAGTTGCCGACACAAGGTACTTTCTAGCCCGAGTTGATAAGCATGATTTTGAGCTCTAGAAAAAGCCTGATTATTTGAGTTTTGAAAGATAATTTATAGTCAATGATTATACCAAAATATTTATAAAGGGAGACTAACTCAAGTTAATTTCCTTCAGAGGTCAACACACATGAATAATTAACTGGACCATACCTTGAATTAGAGAACAACATTACTTTAGATATGCCTGAATTTAAGACCAATTTAAGATGTTTTAGGCGGGCCTTAACAGAATTAAAAGCAGACTGCAAGAAATCAACGGCCTGTGTTGCAGATGATGCAGTGCAGCAAATAACAGTAAATGGACTGTATTTATATAGCGCTTTTCTAACTTTCCGGCCACTCAAAGAGCTGTACAGTATAGCCTCATATTCACCAATTCACACACACCTTCAGGAGTTAGCTGGGATCGAACCAGCGACTTTTGGATCACCTGTTTCCCCGCTAAATAAATTGAAAACAATAAGGTTTCAAGCACTGAGCCTATAGGAATCCCCTTAGAATTCAGACATTAAAATGTGAAACAAAACAGTAACAAAACCTTATTATTATTATTATTATTATTATTATATTTAAAAAAAGGTACACATTTGATTTAAAAACAAAAGCAACAAAACCCTGTGTTTTAGATATCTACATTCTCCAACACACCTGACTCAAATTAATGAGTTGTTCTCAATCTCTGCAGAAGCCTGATAATGACCAATTATTCTGAATCAGGTTACAGTATTTCCTTTGTTTGATGTCCGAGTATGCGCAGTAATCATTTGTTTACATAAGGCGTTTCTCTTCACAGGCTTGCAAGCATGTAATTGAATTTTCATGTGGATGAAGATTTATTTATTTTTACGGTGGTGTATGGACAGTTTTGATTATTTTCACTGGCTCCCCATTGCAGATTGCATCAGATTCAAGACACTGGTGCTGGCCTACAAGGCAGCAAAGAAAATTGCCCCGAGCTACCTCCAAGCAATGGTCCGGTTCCAGGTCCCGACGAGAGCACTTCGTACCACTACCTCGGCTGGCTGGCACTGCCACCACTACGAGGTTGCAATACTCGCTCATCGAAGTCTTGACTGTTTTGTCCTGGCACCACAATGGTGGAGCCAGTTTCCAGCAGCAGTCAGGACTGCTGAAACATTACCCATCTTTTGCAGGAGACTAGTGACCTTTCCACCTACTAGCAGTCAATCTTAACTCTAGTTTCCTCCTCAAATGTTTTTATTTTATTTTTTTCCCCTCTCTACTACTTTATTTAATGCTGTAAATGTATTTTTATCTCAAACAAAGCTGAGGAGGGAGGAGGAGTGACTGAAACACCTGCTACAAAAGGGAAACGTTTTAGATGCATACTTTAAAAGAGACTACCCCTCCTGGGCTCCAAAAAATATATTTACTTTATTGTATTTGCCATGTAGTTTACTTTAATTGTATGAAATAGTTGCCTAATTGATACTACTTGAAATAGTTGAATAATTTCGAAATTTGTATTAATTCTCATAAGGTTTCATATTTTGTTTTAATATGTATTATTTAGGATATTTCCCTTTCTCTATCCCCTTTCTTTAATTCT
The DNA here is from genome assembly GCA_027564635.1 of Typhlichthys eigenmanni. Lineage (NCBI taxonomy): Eukaryota > Metazoa > Chordata > Actinopteri > Percopsiformes > Amblyopsidae > Typhlichthys > Typhlichthys eigenmanni. The sequence goes on from JAODUK010071274.1 coordinate 36,269, forward strand.
TCTTCTTTAAGCCACCTGGGTTGTCGGTGCACCCTGAAGGAGGCCTCTGAGCCCTAACATGTTGTGCCATTTTAGATTTGCCATTTTGTCCTATAAGTTTTTATTTTTTCTTATAAAACAATTATTCGGAGTGGAGTGTGATGGATCTTTTCTGAAGTGTAGTCATACGTCTACAGCTTCTTATTGTCTTCATATTCTCCACACCCTGGACTTCATTGAGCACCTCTCCTACTACATGATGCCATTGCAGCACTCATCCCGGTTTGCATTTTTCAGGAAAATCCCAAATGTATCCACATACGTGCAGACTAGGCATAACAGATGCAGTGATAGTAGTGGCAGAGTAGTATTTCCCAGGACCAATGTTCTCCACTGATCTCTAATATGATGCGTTTGTATTAAATTAACTTGTTACTCTTACTTTATTTTATCGTTTTTGGGTATGTTACTATGATTGGTTGTTTGTCATCCAGTGACTACAGTATTTTTTTTTATCCCCTAAAAACAAACTTACTTTTCTCCCTGCAGCTTGTTGGTTTTTAATATCAAGTCTTGAGTTTGCTCTTTGGAAGCCTGTTGAAAACACAGCATTTTAAAGTTTTGTTTAGAGAGTGTAATTAACTGATAACACAGTATAGAGTTAATAGTTAATTAACAGAGTAGTGTTATTAACAGGCTAGCTCCACAATAACGTTAATGCATTCGATCCATATTGTTCCTAGAATAATCAATTTGGATCAACAGTACCTTCAGTCGGTTTGTCATTTCTTCACAACAAGTGCTCATAGCTTGAACATCCTCGTGAACACTTTCAAGCTCCTGAGGAGGAAGCAAACATTTTTCAGCCCTAAGACTAGCTAGCACACAACAGTACAATAATACTTTTGTAAATATGTACCGGTATGCATGTGATAATATTTCTGTTCCAAAACAAACCTTTATCTATATTCAGAATTGTCTCGAACTGTAGAATTGATGTTGTTACTGTGTAGGCTAACATTCTTTTTACAGTAGCCTACAATTACAAATGCACATCTACAGTAAAACCCTGCACTTGGTATGGGAAAGTTTCCAAATCAATCGTTTGCAACACGTACCGTACTGATATTGAGATAACATAACCAACAAACACACAAATGAACATTACATGCATATCCAGCATATTCTTTTTATTGGACACAGTAAGCCTGACGTTTTGTTTTCAGTCACAGTAGCAGGGAGCCTATGTTACCTCTTTTACGTCTTTAAATATCCGTGCAAATTCTTCATTGATTGACAAGCTCCGTCTTTCTATGTCACCCCTGAGATTTCGTCTGGTTCGTAAACTATTCTCTGTGAAGAAGACAGACAGTGCCTTCAAAGCTTCCAGCATCTCCTGTAATAAGGAGAACGATGACATTCACGTTATACAGTGTTAAATTGTGGCTGAGCAAGTCATAAATACATGTTTTGATCAGGCACTACAATAGAAGAATAAAGAATCGACGATGGACAGTTGAAAATGTTGACATTGCATACTGTTGCTATTGTGGTATTACCGTAGCTAGCTAGTAGCCTATGTGGGCTATGCTTAGCTCTCTTACCTTATCATTGTCTAGTCTGGTTTCCAGAATCTTGTTCAGTTTCCTAGATAGAGGGTTATTAGGTTGAGACGGCGCATTGACATTCTGTATCAACGCAACACTGTCAGTTGATATTTCTACTTTATTCTCAGCCATTGCATTAACAGAAACACCTCCACGTCAACTTCGAGGAAATGTTTGGTACGCGCGAAATAACGCCCGTGTAGATTCTAGAGAAAGGAATTATTTGGTCCGCATAACTGGGGTTACTAAAACAATTGACGTTGGTCAGGTAGGCCTGCTTGAGTACATTATTTTTATCATTCTACATCCAAATACATATTAGATAAAAATATTAAACAACCTAATTAAACCAGCTACATAATGATGCACAGAAAATGTTTAGGAAAATTAAAATAATAAATGCTCAAGATGACTGCATGTACAGTATAGAGTCATCATACTCACAATCATATACTCACAGTCAAACTCAATTGTCTGTTGTCTCCCCCCGTAAAATACATTTTAAAATTAAAACAGAGGACCACTTCATTACCACTTCTGGTAATGAACGGGTTAATCACACGAAATAGAGGACATAATATTCGCAAATTATCATAGGCTAGCCTACTGGAATGTTTACCGTTTTTGGATATACATTCCATCCATTGCTATAACCTACCATATGTTTAACATGACAACACCTTAGAGGAAAAAACTCAAAGGAAAATATAGGAATAAACTGAAACTACTGCATACAATTATTGGACGGGTTTGGTTCTAATACTTTATTTATCTGGATCTGAATAAATAAATTCAGTGAACGAAATCGAGAGAGAGAGAGAGAGAGAGAGAGAGAGAGAACGTACAGGGAAACAGAGCCATAATAGAACCGTGAGTCCAACCCCTGGGTGGGGATTTATGTGATTGATGGTCACCTCCAGAGAGCGGTCCACAGACCAGACCCCCGCAGTCCCTCGCCTACTCGCACTGGGCTACAGCTAAAAATTGCGTCTGCGCGATTCAGTATTTCTAAGTGTAGGCTATTCTACAGTCCTACAGTTTCAGACAATTTTGTCGACAATTTTTTTCTCAACAGCCAAAAAAGTTTCCTTTGAGACTTTACACAACCAAGCGTCGCAAATGGAAATAACCAGCGCAGGATATGTCGATCACACGTTATTTTTGATGTCTCCAGAATGTAAGTCTTTCATTATCTACATTCCTTCACTATGAGCTCTGTCGGAACTCTCTCGCTACCGCCAAGTCAAGAATTTCCATTATTCCACCGCAAAGCATAGTAGAAATACCATGCTTGTAGGCTAATCAATCCACCGTTGAGTGGATACAATGTAAACTTGTAGATAAAGTAAATTTGCGATTCCTCGTACATTGGCATTTCTTTCACTATTAGGAATTTAGTTGTTTGTTGTGTATGTTATTTCTGCATGACATCTCATATGAACGATATAGAAAATACTAACTCAATACATACTTTTGGCACGTTTCTCTTTCATAACGCATAGCTTGACAAATTAATGCCACCATTCCAAATGTTTTTATTTGTTATGAAGCCACTCCTTCAATACAAATAGGCCTATCTAGCATTTTAGTGCTGAATTGATAATTGTGCCGCAATTGCAAATTACAAATGTAATAGCCTATGGTCTACTGCGTTGTATATATTTTAATTCTGTAGCAAACTGATTTTTTAATTACTCATAACCAATGTTTTCTTTATATTCCCACATCTGTCTGCCCTTGCTTCGAGATGTGACAAATGTGTGTCTTTTCTCCTTAACAGGAGGGACCGGGAGACACGGACAAGCTGAAGACTCATGCTGTTAACCCAGTTCAGCTCCAGTAAGACTTTACGGACGAGGACGGCGGCAACTCACATAGCCCGCTGCTGTTAGTTCAGTGAACTGTTCAGGGAACTGTTTGAACTGTCGGCGTGGACTGTTTACAATGGCATCCAGTCTGACGTGCGCTGGCGTTATCTGGGCGCTGCTGTCGCTGCTGAGCGCTGCTGCGTCGTGCGTGGGCTTCTTCATGCCGTACTGGCTCCTGGGCACCCAGATGGACAAGCCCGTGTCGTTCGGCACGTTCCGTCGCTGCTCCTACCCCGTGCGCGACGAGGAGAGACAAGCCACGGTGATGCTGGAGCAATGCGGTCGCTACGCGTCCTTCCAGGGCATCCCCAGTCTCGAGTGGAGGATCTGCACCGTGGTGACGGGCGTGGGCTGCGGCATGCTCCTCCTGGTGGCCCTGACTGCCATCATGGGCTGTTGCATCTCCGACCTTATTTCCCGCACTATTGGACGCGTGGCCGGGGGCATCCAGTTTGTTGGAGGTGAGTATAGAGGTCCTCCTGTTGTATGTAGCCTGTACTTTGTGTGACCTTTGACCTGCACCTCTAGGTACCTTGTCAACCATCAAACTCTCTCCAGTTCTCAGTTTTACAAAGCAGCCACTCTCTCTCTCTCTCTCTCTCTCTCTCTCTCTCTCTCTCTCTCTCTCTCTCTCTCTCTCTCTCTCTCTCACTCCCATGGTTCTCCCTTC
>JAODUK010071275.1:0-16439 GCA_027564635.1 Typhlichthys eigenmanni
TCAGGTGTGTTGGAGCAGGGAGACATCTAAAACATGCAGGGCTGCGGCTCTCTAGGACCAGGGTTGCCTACCCCTGGGCTACACTATAGTGCAGTTGATTTGTTATGATAATTAGATAATTGTTAGCATTGTTCTAAACAAAGGTCTGATGTGATCAAGTAATTATTATTAGATAGCTATAGTGCTATTTCTGATCATATCAGTAACCACTATTAATATGTTTGAAATCATTAATCGGCATAGTATCTGTTAAATCCAGGCTATATTTACAGTAAGATTTTTTTGTTATGAACAATTACAATTACCTGCTAAATCACTTGAATTACTGGTTAGCTGTAATTACAGTAGCTAAATAATTAATGTTTGTCATATTTTCAACTAAGCAGCAAAAGATAAGCATGCTCTCACTATTAACATTTACATGTTATAAATGGCAAAGTTTGGGCAATAATAAAAATTCTCTGCCTATATCATCAATGGCGAAAGATATCGCCATATCCCACGTCTTAATCAGAAAATGTTACATTCACGAAAAGGCCTAATTTGTACAGTACTGTGTATGTAAATGTAGATAATGTTTCAATATAAATGGAAAATGGTGATCCATTGGTCCAAATCTTATGTTAGAGTATGTTATCAACAGTTAACTCTTACACAGTGGTTGAGTATGGGTTTTTTGAACCCACAATGTTGCTGTGTGAATAATAACTTCAAAATCATGTTTGGAACTGGAATCAAAATTGTTATTTTGACAAGTAAGTTATTTTATTTTACATAACGGATGTTTGCATACATTTTTATAAGTGTGCATTTTGTAAATCAAACATTTTGTAAATTTAAAATGTAATTAAGCCCACATAGAGTATACATGTCAAAACATATATATATTTTATTAAATCAGATTTATTTATATTATTAGTTACTGCAATCATATTAAAATATCACATTTGTTGATCCTTATATTGAGCTACTAAAAAACCAACTGTTTTTTGCTGTCACATAAATGAATTTGTGTTTTGACAACATCTGACTGAAATTTGCAATTGGAATGAGACTTGTTTTACTCCCTCGTAAGTGCAAAACTGAACTTCATTACTAAAAAAAAAAATTTTGCAGCCTGCTATGAAACCAAAGAAGTTATTATATCTGTTCAGAAATATAATATTAATTAACTTTATTTATATTAGCAAATGCTTAATTGATGGAAACTATTATTCATTATTATTATATATAAGTTATAAGTTACCTAATGGACTATTAGGTAACTTAATTAAATGGAAATCACATCATATATATGTGTTAATATATATATATTATTCCAATTTACAATACCTATTGAAACACTACATATAATTATATAGCGTAGGTAAATAATCCCCTTGTTTTCTTTAGTTTTTAGATATTATATCCCCTACATTAAACAGGTGAAATTGATTAACTTTTTAACTGTATTGATAGTTCATAGTTAATGTTAATTGTGAATATATTCCATTCTTCAATTGAAGAAGGCTTCTTACTTTAACCTTCAAAAAATGTAAATTAGGTGTATAGTTAATATAGGTAAAGGATGAAGGTCAAAACTAGAACCTGCACAACTGTGGTATAGAGCAACAGAAGTGAATAGTTAGTAATACACTCAATACATACATATAGGACATTATTTTAATCTGAAACTATTTGATAGGGCCCCAGTAGGTTCTGGCAACGCTCCTGAGTGAGTGACTTTTTGTATTGTGTGTGCGCGCAGTGGGTTGTTATTGTCCAGAATAAATACAATCGATAGGGAACATAGCCCACACAGGGCCACTGGGAAACCACATTTCAATAGATTCTGTGGGAAAAGGATTGCACTCAATAACCAAAAACTAATTATTCCTGATTTTATTGATTGTTTATTCAGTAGTTATGAATCTGTACCGTGTATTATTCTGCCCTCTTCAGTCACATACCTTCAAGAATCAATAATTACATTCTGTTCTGTTCAACATTCAATGTTCTTGGGATGTAATTATTATAAGAAAGTCTCTAGAAATGTGGTTTTATTAATTGTATCATACAGGACTGTACTGTACAATAAAGCACACAAGTGCAATCGGTTGCACTTGTGTGTGATATTGGATAGCCTACTTGATTATACTAAATAATATGGTTTTACAATGGTTGGTTTCACTGTTTCCATAAATAGTTTCAGTAGCTATGGCGCATGCCTCCCTGCCCATATAGTACCTTTCCCAATCCTTCGCAATAGCTCTCTCCCACTTGTTTCCTGTCTCTCTCCACTGTCTTGTTCAATAAAAAGAAAATGCTATAAAAAAGAATAATAGTTGCAGTAGGCCTACTAATGTATAATACATTCTGTCCTATAATCCGCAGAAAACTGACAAGTATTTTTGTCTGTGTTTTTCAGGGGGCGATTTCCAGCCATCGTATTACAAATTCCAGGTGAACAACGAGTCGAATGCATGTCTGGCGACCGACTTTAGTTCCTATGATGCCACAGGATGGAATAGTTCTGAGGCCACTCGGCCACATAAACATTCCCTCTACAACCAAGTGGCTTTGTACCCGACAGATTCAGATGAAATTACATGTGACGAAGGTAATTGAACTGATTATTAGCTATGTGATGTGTTACTGCTTTAATCGGTTGTAATTTTCAATACCGTCACTAATGATCATTGACTTATATTCAACTTTCAGGAGGAGTTGATGGTTGTGCCTCAGCTGTTCTAGGTATGTTACCTTCATGTTTGCCTGATTGAAAAAAAGAAATATTAGCGCTGTTTGGTTAACATCTCCAATTAATATGTTTCTCATGATGTTTGTTTTCTTCTTTACAGATGAGAAAAGCCGTTTCCTGACTCTAACAGTCTTGTTCCTGCGACTCCTCTTCATCAAGACCATCATCTTCAACGTCCTAATGACCATCCACCTGGCCACTAGATGGTCAGTCTGTTAACCTGTATATCAGTCTCTATGTATCTGTAGTATGTACTGTTGTGCTGCATGCTGTCAATTAGACAATAACACCATTGTATTTTCTGTGTTTCAGATGGGGTGAAGCTGGTTTCTTCTCTATGGGACAGTGACAATGTAATCTACTGTTCTAATGTTAGATGTAATTTATAACTAGTATTCTGCTACTGTAGATACAGTATATACCATATCTACTATTACTGTAGATACAGTATCTACAGTAACTAGTCTCAATACAACTCTTCTGTTATATCTTTTTAAATTGCTAAATACCTGTACAATATATGTTAAGCTTGTCTACAGCGGAAAAACACATGACTGTTTTTAAGCAAGCACCATTATGTAAATAATATAATCTACCAGATATAGCTTTCATCTGTGCTATATTGCTCTGATACCATTTATACAGTTTATCTTTTTATTGTTTTTATGTTGATTTTTTAATAAATGATTTAATTGAAATCCAATTGTTGTTCACTTTTCTGTTTGAAGATGCCATGTCAGGCATGTGTTACAATGTTTTCTAAATAGTAAGAATAGGAAAGCTTATTGTAAGCATAAAAATATATTATACAATTCTGATAGAATTCACATTATTTTTAGTAGGTTATATATCGTCATTGGTAGTCTATATCGAGTTCCACTTCTACTCCAATCTGGTTTTGAGTAGTCCTTTATCCCAGTTCAAGTTCACCTTTTATGTTACGTCCAGTTGAACCTTGTTTACCATATATGAACCATTTGGCTACCAATTCGTACTGTACAGTATAGCTGCTGGAATACTAATGCATACTAGAACAAGTAGAACATCAAACATGGCTACAAATCTTTTCTCAAATATATATATATATATATATATATATATATATATATATATATATATCGATTCTACAATATACATTATGCTACTAGTAAAGAAGATGCCAATCAGCTTTATGACCATTAGTACAGTATGCTTTTGAAAAACATTGGTAGATGTGGTCTGAGAACAATAGTGTAATTTTTGTCAAATCTTTCATAAGGACATAATACAGAGTTAAGGGTTTAACATAGCTGCTTTAAAGAAGGGTCTCCAGATCACATTTATTTGTGCACGTTAAGTTACAATGCATATTGGCAACAACACTAAGCAATAAACAGTAGGTACAGTAATGGTAAATAAGGATGGGCATTGATTTAAAACCTGCGCCCACACACACACACACACACACACACAGACACAGACACGAACACATGCACAAATACATGAATTGCACAAATTACAAAGATCTAGCTATAGAAGAAATATTATGAAACAGTATAACATACATGTAATGCTTGTCAGTAGGCATATAGGGGTGTGTACAGTAAAATGTATAAAGGTAGATAGCCATATTATAATTTTCAAATCAGTTATACTTAATAAATTATTGATTGAGATTTAAGATGTCATGAATAATACAGTACAGAAAACATTTATAACATTACAGAACTATTTTAGCTGTTGCAATTGCACTTAATATCCAGAGATTCAAGTTTATTGTGACCTTATAAAAAAAAGTGAAATGGTCTCTCCATTGCTTTCTCTGTGTTTAAAGCCACATCCGTTAGCTCTCTCTGAACTGCAGGTTTGCAGTCGTGCAGATGTGTTGCATGGGTGGGGGAGGGGAGGGGGGTGTTCAGATAAATGTATATTTATTATTAAATTATATTACATTAACTTGTATGAGGTGAGGCATATGGGGACTGAACCCAAACCCATTTTGTTAGGGTTAAAGACAGAATGCATATTGTTAGTTATTAAAGTTATTTAAAAAAAGGGGAATCTAGTGTCAACATAAAAAAGAGAATTAATTATTACAACTAGTGGCAATACAAGAATTTGTACAGTATGTAAAATGCTAATAAAAGCAAAAAAAAGTAAATGTGATTTTAAAATTTGATTAACTCTTGCTCGTGCAACATTGGAAACACTGCAACTACACAGTATGTGCTGCTTTACCTTGTGAGTTTAATTGTTTTGTGAAAATATACACTCATTTAAAATAGGATGACTACAACACATCTGGGACAGTTGTGTTATAAACATCATCTGTCCTACCTATACTAATTAAATGTGTAGGCAGTGGATACTGAAGACACCTGTTTGTAAAGTTTAGCAAGTAGATGTGCACAATTGTACAGGGCATTCGTTGCCATATTTTCAGCTTCATGATGCCACACCACTACATTTTAATAATCAGCACTATGTAAGGCCTGCAGACAGACTACTATACTTGCAGACACCTACTGCTTACAGTTTATAGTGAATGCTATTCGCATTGTCCTGCTGGAAGATGCAGGCATGTCCCTGAAAAAGACCACACCTGGTCAACAGCATATGCTGCGTCATAATGTCTTCAGTGTCACAACAATAAAGTAGCACACTTGCTCAATAAGTGACAACACCTTGTCTTTATTAAGCAAACAAAATTGACACGTGGGCCAAAATAAACCTATAAAGTCCAATGGAAGATATTCTCACTACTACACCAAGAGATCTACAACACTGTACACAAGGTGGCTTAGTCAAACTAGAACACCAGGGGAGAAAACACAGGAGAATATAGGTACGTTCAGTGGATGGCTTTAACATAATTGCTGTTTATTTCGAAAACTACAGTTTTGACTTCTCGGACCACAAAACACACTTCCACTGTGCCACTGTCCAATTCAGATGAGGTCAACATTGCAAATAGTTGAGGGAAAGACAGCCATCATGTAATCCAGGCTAAAGAGGTAAAGTACATTCTATGCAAGCTTTCATTAGCATCAGGTCTAAAAGGCATGCAGCTTCTATCATGTCTGTATGATGGCATGGGTACTTAAACATTGTGCACTCTTAATGCAGCATTTTGAAGCATTTTGGAGCAATATATGCTGCAATCCAGATGTGCTACTTTCCCGGGACATGCCTGCATTGTCCAGTAGGACAATGCGAATTGACTGCATAAGAAGTAGGTTCAAGAAAGTGGGGGTGCTAGATTTCCTTGTCTGCAGTCCTGAATTGTTGCTTTTTTGGAGTCTGTAGCAGTTATCAGATTTTTATTGAGTATATTTTTATAAAACAATTTAGGTTAAACATCACATAAGGTGTTGTACTGTTTTAGATATGGAATTTACATATAATTAATGTCTATTTTTTACTTGCACTTTCCATACTTTCCCAACCTTTAGTAGAATTGGGGTTGTAAAAACACCCGTCTACCTCGTTAGCCTGCGACTAGTTGCACTCCTCACAATCATGCAAAACTAGGGTCCAGTCACTTTACTAATCTGTAATATAGACAAACTTGTGTTGACCTAAATATTCACAATAATTTCATATGAACAAACTAAGAAGTTCGCCTCAAGAGTCTTGCTGATAACTGTTGAATCAGAATGAAATTAATCAATATCCATGTCTGGTTTTCTGTTCATAGATCTGGACCTGAAACGCACACACACTGTTTGTCAGCTTCCCCGTGTTTATTAATCATACAACATATACAATATTGTATACTGTACTGTAGGTGTAAATCATATTAACATTATATCATATTTTGTATTATGTCGTACCTTATTGCCTTTACTTTTCAATTACAATCAGAAGGCTTTTATAAACACAGCTGTCATAGCTAAGATTCACTACAACCATTCAGTCTCTTTGTACAGTAGGTTTAATATCCTGACACCTGTTGTGGTCATCTTAACAAAGTAATGATGTTCATGTGAAAGAGGCTGGCTTGATGTTGAAAGGTGTTGGTTTGATTTTGTTTCCGGGAAACAAAACCACTTAATACACAAACATACAGTCAACCTAGCAGCTGTGATCCACAAATATCTTTCCACACAACTCCCAAAACATCTGCTAGTAAAGCAGACAACACAAGACAACACATACTAAAATATTTATAAAAAACAAAACACACCACATGCTGACGCAACTTGACACACAAAACACTCAGAATCTATAACACACACTATATTTATGTCAATAAATTATTTAACAGTTTGTGGTATAAGATATAATAGGACAAAATTAGGCTACTGAATGATGGAATGCAAATCTGAACCTATTCAAATATTTAAAATTTAATAATTTAAGAGACCATATAGCTTTTATTAATCATACTATGTACAAATGTTTTGCACTCAACCATATTAAGCCTGTGTTTATCTGTAGATATTTGTGACGTTCTTGTCCTCTAAAGGATTTAGAAATATATTGTTTGGTGTGCTATACTTATAGTACTGTAGCTAGCTTGATTTTTATCTAAAGTGACAAGTGACATTAGCTGTTACAGATATGTTACTTTTTCAGTAGATTAGCAATATTAGTTACTAATATGTTCAACCGTTTAGGTCATTTTCAGGACACAAAAGTTAAATCGCAGTGATCACTTTAATGTTGACTATAAAGATGGATATTTTCTATCAACAAATGTACTTCACTTTGGAAATGTAATTTGACATTTTTTTTCGTTTGCTTCTGCTACATGATTCAAATGTAATTGTGTTTAACTGTAAAAGTCACAGCATAACATCAGCAGTTACAATAAGCAGAAAATATGATGGTAAGCAGTCACCATGCAGATAAGGTGATTAGAGTCTGAGTTGCATGTTGCAGAAGGGAGAGGCAGTGACAATGAAAGCCCTGTCCCATATGGTGAAAATCAATTAATGGGACAATGAGCAGTCTAAGTACATTCAGACATTTTTAATGTCTTGGGGCTTTTTCCTGCACTGTCATGCTTGCTAATTCTAATTTATCATTATTGTGTAATCTTCAAAATGAATATTCATCATTAATATTAATGATGTTTAAAACATTTTCTTTGCTTGTTAGGCATTGTATTCAATGTATATATGTATATCTGTTTATAAACAAGAGTAACTATTCTCTAATAAAGGGATTATCATATTATCTGCTTCACAAAAGAGTTTAATTTTATGTTTTTATCTCAATTATAAAATAATCTGTATTGATAATTTATAGCCCATTTATATGACACACATTGTGTCTGAATAAAGCTGACACATGAGCACACTCACATTCTGTGAAGGTGCATCTATGTGTGTGTGGTGGTTTTGTTCTAAGTGGGTCAGCAGTGGAACAGTGCTGTTTCCTGTTTCCACAGGATGCGGTCGTCGGTCGCCGTGGCGATGTATGTGCCTACGTCACACAGTATTTGTCTGGGCCGGTGTGTTTGTGACGGATGTGTGTGTGGGTAGCTGCAGGTGCAGACACATCTCACAGGATGTTAGCAACCTCCCACGCCACGTAATCTAGTTTTAGTGTGACAGATTTACTGTGCAATATGAGTACATAATCAAAATGAACTCATATAACCTTTATTTTAAAATATAAATTATACAAAATATTATGTGGAAATACAAACTATTACATGTAGTTTCATTATGGTTATTGGTAATATTATAGTTAATGGGTATTTGTCAAACATCAAGTGACATTATATACAGTTATTAGTAATGAAAAGATAAGATAAAGACCAGATAAGTGTAGGTACTTTAAATTGAGTAACTGAGTAAGAATAACATATTTCAGTATAGAAAATAGAAAATTATTAATATTAAGTTGAACACAATATTCAGTGCAAATATAATAAACAATAACTTAACAGAAACAGAATGATTCTGGCTGAAACGGAACATGTTTTTAAATACAGTAGATTTATTTAGCAATTTGTCTAGATAAAGTATATTATTAAAATAAGTATTTTATTAGGAGGATTGTGTCAGTGTGTCGTTAAGATGGGTCCCATGTGGTGTGTCCAATCATTATTGCCTTGATGCATAAGTGATGTTGATTGGTGCTGTTTTTGCTACTTTGAGACTCAGGTCTTTATTAACAGGTTTTAGTGCCCAATAAAAAAGGTATGCCGCCTAGTACTAATTGTAACAGTTTCATTATAGTTGTATAAGAGGGGAAGGCCCCACCCTTGTACAGTAAATGCAGTTTAACTGATGACATTTTGCCCAAACAGGAATATGTATATGTTAGAGTGATTCTTAAAGTTTTATCCAAAAAAGTACAATTAATGGATAAAATAGTATTATGTATTAACCCATGGTAACATACTGTATGGGTCACAACCCCCCAAAGTGTTCTGGAAAGTTCTTGCAGCTTTATGCTTCACTTTAGCTAATGCAGTCCCTGTGACATGTATATTTTCCTCCTGATACAGTCTTGCAGTCAATGTAAATGCTTGTATGCCTTACCTCAATTAAAAAATTGTTACCTGCATATAGCACAAGTGACACACACACACACACAAACAATATACTGTGACGTCATAATTCATCATTCCATTGAGACTTTATTGAGTCTCCAGCACCCTCTTGTGGTCGACCGATGTAACACTTAAAAAATGGGACCGCTACTGGCACAGCTACTGCCACAGTACGGCTACTGCAGCTACTGTTAGTAGTCTACAACTGAATTAAATGCTATTTATTCATAGATAATAATGCATTTACAGTAGGCATAAACTGCTTAATTTGACTGCCACCTATAATTGGTGTTTGGTAATACAGTAGGCTATTTGTCAAGAGATTTTACAACAGACGGTATTACAGAGGCAAACACTGGGAATTAAAAAATTAACTAACAGGTCTACTACTATGACTACTATATGACAATATGATTACTACGACTACTATGACTACTACTACTATTAATAATAAGAATAATAGGCTAATAATAATAATAATAATAATAATAATAATAACTTTATTTATAGAGAACCTTTAAAACCTGCTTTGATGATTAATCTATTTTTGGCAACTGGTTTTACACTACCAGACAGAAGACCAAGGGCCTCATTTTTAAACCACTGGATATGTAGAAAAGACTGAAACATACACCAAAACATAACAGGAACTGTTAAGAGTTGTAGATGTGTTTGTGTCTCATCTTGTGCTTGTAAGTTAGTGATCTCAATGGGCTGGGAATATTAGCCTATAATTAGCCAGCACCAATCATAGAATACACCAAGTAAATGTCAGTAGAAATTACAGTAGCCTATCATTAAACTAAAAAATATAAAACACTTAAGTATTTTGAACACCTATTTTCATCCTTATGAAATATATGACAAAATATTATTTTTAGGTATAAATACTGCGTATTCCTAACTGTAATTTATTTGTGACTAGTATTTTACAAATTAAATTAAGCCACAGGTCTCAGAGGAAGGAACTTGTGTTGGAAAGCCTGATAAATTGGAGAAACAGCGCCATCTGTAGTGCGTAGGCCTACATAGTCTAATTGCAATCCAATCGACATCTTGGTTGCAGAAATCTGCGGCTTTACACATTATTAGCTAGCATTTTTGTTTTATGCCTGAAACGCCTTGACAAGATTGTGACAGCTATTCCAAAGTTGCTCTAATAACATTACATTTGAACTGGAGCAGCTGTAATGGAAAGATGATCACACGAAATGGGAAGACCATATGGTTTCGATATCTTTGCATTTTATTGAAACGCTAGTTAGTAGGCTATAGGATACATGCTACAGAAGGGAAAACAAAGACTAAACATCTGTGTCTATTCCATCCGTTTGAAATAGACGACGTCGGTCAATCTACATCTCTGCAATCGCAGTTTAAGCCAAAATCAAAGTTGGAAGACGCATCGTGGGCAATTAAACAAGAAGATCCTCATGTGCATGGGTATGTAGATACATAATAAAGCTGTCTATCTTATTTAAATAAAAAAATGTTACTCTAGAGGCCTACATGTTCCTCATACAGATGCCTAAAATGTGGATTACTTTCAATACATTATTGGGGCGTTGCCCTTGTTTGTTGCCAGAAGAAAGAGGAGAAATGTGAAGTGACCTCATAGATTGAGCCAAAAAAGCAACATGAGCAGTGCTTCAACCTTGAGCTTGCATGTGATCATTTGAACAACACACCCACGCACATGCACACAATAGTATGCCCTTCATTCCATAATGTAGTGATGTAAGAAAAATACTACCAGTATTAATAGTTTTTTCACTACAGTCATGTTTCTCTTACAGTAATGTATTATGGAAATGTACAGTAGACTATATCACTTTGACAAATCTTAAAAAACGTTATTGAAGCTTTTATACTGTAATTCCATGATTCTTTGTCAACTCACGTTTCGCATGAGATGTGTTGTCATTTGTCAGTTGTGTTTAGTTGTAGATATGTCTGTCCTCTTACTTCTACTGTATGTCAATGGATCATGCAAATGTTGAAGTGCCGCATCAAATACAATTCTATTCTATTGTGATTTGACAGGTTTGTGGTGGCACATATAGATAACCTACTAGTTTGTGTTACTGTGTCCTGTTGGCATGGTGACTGACGTGGCTGTGTGTGTGTTCGAATGACTGTGACTGTGCCTCAGACTGCTCATGTTCCTGCTCCATCAAGACACAAGGACCCAGCACTCAGCTCCTAGAGAGAACCATGGATGGTGAGTGTCTGTGTGTATTTATGGGAGTGTCTTTATGTTCCTGTGTGTGGGTGTCATTCTGACTCAGGACCTGTGTTTATGTAAAATACAATGGCCCTGATGGTTTTCAGTGTGGTTGTATCTGCGGACCTGAGGCAGCGGGCAGGGGTGTGGTGAGGGAGGAGTTCAGAGAGATATGGAGAAGCTAGGTTGTTGATGACTTAGGTGGTGTTGAGTTGGGTTGAGTAGTATTTTGAATTGAATCCTAAATTTTACCAGGACGCAGTTGAGGTTCAAAATGTTCCAAATGTCTGGCCCACTATAGAAGAGCTAATTATTTTTCTATGGCTTACACATAATATAACAAAATAATTTCAGTTGCTAGGTAACCTATTGTTCTACGATTGCTTCTTTTTTTTGCCGCTTGGTGAGGACTACACAATGGACCCCTTCCGATGGGACTTTTTGGGAAAGAATGTGGCTTTCATGGCCGCCGACGGCTTCACCTACCTTGCTCTGAATCTTTTAATCCAATATAGTTTCTTCTTGGACCATTGGTAAGAGCCGAGTTACATCAGCAGAGTCTAAAAGCATCCTTCACAGTGCAGTGCAGCGGACTCATGTATAACAAAACAGTCCTTCCTCCATGTAGAACCAGTTTTTGAGGTCTGCTCTTGCATGCACATTGATATACAAATAATGATATTGTGTATCTAGCATTCTGCTTTCACGATGTAAAGCAAAAATACAGTTTGGTCGTGGTGTTTTCTAATCAAGATGACGAACAGCAGGGAGGTCTTACAAACCACAATTGCTATTATTATTTACTATCATCATCATCATATTAGTTCTTTCATAGACCCAACATTTATAGCACTGCCACTGCATACAGTACAGACACACATACACACATACATACTGTACACATATATAAATATGTCCATAAATATGTAGTGGGTGGTAGCTGACTGCCCTCTGATGGGCAGTCACCCAACTTATTGGCGGACACGGTCGGGAGCTCCAGGTCTGTGCCTTGCCTTCCGACCTGGGCGCTTGTCTTTGGGCCTTGGAGGGATGCAACCCAGGATGCTATTTTAGTTAGCCATTTTAAATGCTGACACTAACTTTTAACAATTGTTAAGCTATTATTTATTAACTATTTTGGACCAATTATATATTCTCACTTGGTGATAAAAGGTAATTATCACATTTTCTCAATAAGGTCATATCATATATGTCATGCATCTTCCAATGAGAATAGGCAGATTCTTTCTAAACATCCTCTTTGTTACATGTTTCCTTTATGAACTTAAGTTTCCATTATGGAATCCAAACTATTCATTTCCACAAATGATTGTATTGTTTGGCAAATTGTTATTGAAAATATTTTACTCCAATATACAGTATGTGTGTGTGTATATATATATATATATGATTGTTTAGTTCACAGAAATTCATTGGATCGTGGAACCTCAAAACAGTTCCTGGAAGTTAGCTGCAAATAGAAGTACTGTACAAATTATATTGTAAATGTACACAAATACATTTAACATTGTAGTCTTAAAATGTTTATCTTTTGCATGTCTGTGCACTCCTGTGTGTCCCTGTGTGTGTAACAAGCAGAATGTGCAATCGTTGTGCACCGTCCATAGGCAATACTATAGGTTATAGATAATGCGCTGCGCGTTGACTTCAGACCAGGTTTTTGCTGGTCAATCGCGCAATCACTTTTTTCTGCCTCAAGATAGTGTAATACATTTTGTTATCTGAGATGCTGCCACCACCTTTTTTACACGGTCAGTTCCGGTTGCAGAGGCCAGAGAAACAGTTCAAAATACATTATACTTTCTTAAACATGAGACTAAAATTAAGGGTCATACAGCCATTGGGCACGTTCCCCTTTAGAGCGACTCCCCATAAACATATACCATACCCCCCAATTCAAAGACCCTCCCGTGGGTCTTCCTATGGCGTGGAGTAGTTGACAGGCAGGCTTGGCAACCCCGGATCAGCGTTCGATGCTCCGTCGGCATCCTGAGGTAGCGAGAGAAGTAGGGGCACCATCTAATCCCTGTGTCCCTCTCTGCCTAAAGGAGGTGTCAAGCCTCCCCTCCCTCACTCAGGAACAGCTCCCCTGCTCAACTGTCTTCACTATCGGCAAAACTGTAAGTTGCTCTGGTCGCAGCCATATAACTAGGCTATATTTAACGTGGGATGAGATGAGATTGAGATGTGGCAAACTAAAGAGAGATGAAATTGTGTCTGAAATTGCAGAGTTTTTAAAATCACCGGTCAAGCTCTAAGGATATTTACGACAAAGTTATACGCTATACTGGTTATATACCAAAGGCCATTTACGGGAGCCGGTGTCTGGAGCACCAAATACCACAGTAGCCAATTAGAGGCAGAGTTGGGTGTTTCCATAGTGGGATTCATAATATTGCCATTGGGTCATCAATTGAGGATTCTCCTGTGCATCCTGAGCAGATCATGAAATCACACTCCCTACTAACGCCTGTTCTTTGTTTTCATAGCCAGGCCAGCATGTTTGTGCACGTGTGCATGTGTCTAAGCATTTATCTTGCTCTGACATGCTGGTGCGTTTAGTGTGACATCTAGTGGCAGACAACCATAAATAGTTCCTTGTCACTTCATATTTGGTCTAGCCAACCAAATACTGTATACGCTAAGCTAAAATGTATTGCTGATGTGTATTTTCTCGCCAATCAATGAATGAACCTTCTTCTTATGTTAACAATTATAGACAAGAGGAATCATGCTCACACATCATGGCCCTATTGTTTAAGCTAAGGGCCACTGTTAGGATGGGTGTGACTACATCAGCCTGTACAGACTTGCTGCCTTGTTGCTGGAATGGTTTGTTTGTGGCGGACATATAGCCGTATCTCCCCGGACCCCCCCAATACAGTGAAATTGCACATTTTACATTTGCCTTTTATTGTGGCCAGCCTAAGGCACACTTGTGCAATACTCATGCTGTCTGATCTGCATCTTGATGTGCCACACCTGTGAGGTGGATGGATTATCTCAGCAAAGGATAAGTGGTCAATAACACAGATTTAGACAGATTTGTCAACTATATTTGAGAGAAATAGGCCTTTTATGTACATAGAGAAAGTATTAGATATTTGAGTTCACGATGAGCTAATGATGAAGCTTTGTGTTAATAATTTTGTTCAGTGTATAATATAATGCAGATGTCCTGCAGAAGGCAGAAATAACAGAGCAACCATTGCGAACCACAGTTGTGAATATTTTAAGAATAGGCATTGATTATTTGCCATGCTTAACAGCGAAATACTGCAGAATTAAAACATAACATAACCTATTTATGTTGATGTGCGAAGGTCGGGTCTGGTCTTTTGATTGGGAGGTTTCTGACCACAACTGTGGCTGTGAACCACAGTTTACAAATAACTTTTTCCAAAACCTGAAAAAAAGAAAGGGCATATTGGTCTAAAATTGGGGTCAACACTTTGGGGTCAAGATGAGGCTAGGGGCCTGACCACAGCATGTTTAAAAGCATCTGGGACAGAACCAAAACTACAGTAAGACAAGAAATAAAAAATGTAAGTAGACTCGACCCAATGGTACTAAAAGCCTCCTTCACCAACCTGGCAGGAAAAATGTTCCGGACAGTTGGTAGGTTTCATGTGTTGTAAGACCTCAGTGAGCAGTGTCAGAGAAACAGGCTTAAATTCCTCAAACACAGCAGAAAGCACAGGAGTACCAGGTACAAACACACTAACATCAACACTGGCGTTTTGCCTGACTGGTGCTACTTTGTCAATAAAATAACAGAGAAACTTCTCCTGTAATTAATACATTAATGGTAGATATATGGGCTAATCTTTAATACTAACTCTAATTAATGTAGGTCATAAGGTCAGCTAGCAATTTCAGTAAACCTAATGTTGACCCCAAATACTCGACTATTTGGATATTTGTTTGTTTGATTTTCAATATTGCGTGCCGTATTTATTTATGTAATGGGCTAATGATTGGACCCTTGCCAATGTAAGAATATAATTTTTGACTGTTATCAATCGGTGGAATTAGTCTCCATGGGTGAGTAGTTATGGTTATTTTTGTGGTGTGACAAAAGCCTTGAGCTTCTCAAAAATGTGTATAATGTTCAAACAGAGTAGCCGTGCATATCCCGAAAGCCTGCAAATGGTCCTAACAGCTCGGTTGGGTTTTTAACAGATTAGTGTTTCATATTATATTGCCCTCGCCTGAAGTTTTGGTGAAGACTGTTGTTCTTCTTGTCTTGAGACCTCATAGTGATTGCAGTACCAGCCGGCCAGCCAACGTGGTAGAACGAAGTGCTCTTGTATGAACCTGGAACCGTACCATTGCTTGGATTGCATTATAAGATGTTGATTTTAATAAATAAGCCTTTAAGGAAACAAAAGTGGTCATTGTCATCAACAATGGGGACAAATATTCCTACATGTGGTTGATATATGGGATGAAAAAAACACATCTAATGACATTTGTTTGTTTCTAGCTACATTACAATAGAACCTGTGTCCACCAAATGCGTTTTAGAGCTTAAAGCGCCTAAAGCCTCATTTCAGTGCACCCTTTTCCATAGGGTTTGTATTGAAAATAGACGCGCTCTGCGCTAAAAACGCATTTGGTGTACACAGGCCCATAGCATAATGTGGCACCGATCGTGCTCCACTCCAATAGTTTAATGTAATATGATATTTTCCGCTCTGCCGCTATTGTCTGTATCCACTATAATGTATTGTATATTTTTGGTTCGACAGCTTTTTATAGATATGTTGTGGGTTCCTTTCCTTGTTGGCAGCATATCCTGGAGATCACAGGTACAAGCGGCCGAAATGGGTTTTCTCAGGAGGGTGGCTGGCTTCTCCCTCAGAGATAGGGTGAGAAGCTCAGCTATCTGTGAGGAACTCAGAGTAGAGTCGCTGCTCCTTTGCGTCGAAAGGAGCCAGTTGAGGTGGTACGGGCATCTAGTAAGG
>JAODUK010071306.1:0-13498 GCA_027564635.1 Typhlichthys eigenmanni
GTATGATAGTGTGCGTGTGAGAGTATGGTGTTAAGTGTGAAACCAAGTATGAATTATGGCCTACACGGCCTCTCATATAAACAAGCTATCATGCACACATACACACGCACGCACGCACGCACGCACACACATTCAGTAAACATGCGGAGGCTACAGAGCATGTCAAGACGTTTCAACGTCAGGCCAGCCATTAGAATAATCTATTCACTTCCTAATTATGAATCTGTTTAGTCCCCAAGGCCCCAACATCCTATTAGCAGCATGAGCTATATAACCCTGGTAGCCTGTGAGCCTCGTTCTACCTTGTGAGCTGGGAATTGAACCACAACCTTTATTTTCTGAAACACAGAAATTTAAAAAATGTAAACACATTTTTCATATTCATGGTATTAATGAATTGAACTTGTATGTGATTATTGTTTATTGCAATGCCACCAGAAAACATAATTATACCCTTGTTTTGTCTTTCGATGTCGGTGTTTATGTTACCTGTTCCAGGATTTCCAATGAAGGTAGAGTCCTGTACATGATATTCTAATCATTAATATAGCAGCATTAATATTTCTACCTTAAAAACCCATACATTGAGGTCCATTCTGAACGAACCCGACAGCAAACACCCGTACTCGAAAAGTACCGTGGATTATTCTTTTTAAACCGACCCGTACCAGGTTGACTACCAGAAAAATAAACAGAACCTTAAAATGATGCCATGTCGCCATCAATAGTCATAAATAGTGCAGGACAGTTGGCTGAGGAACGGACAGGTTCACACACTCACCCTGCCGTCAAATGATAAAAGGAAGCAAATAGATTTTGGCCACATTTGAGTTAATAATTTAGATTTACCAACGGAAGCCAAGGCTGGACCTACTCGATGTTTCGATTTGTAATTCCTATCACAGACCATGGTCAGAATTAACCGCAAGCACGTAAAAGTAAAAGCAAGTTGCCTATACATGTTCAGGGGCGCTGGCATGAGCATCGTTCACCGGCGCCACTGAACCTGCCTGTTTCATCAAACCTTGACGGTTACATCATTTTGTAAATGCTTCTTTATATTTTGAAGCTACATATAATAATGTAAACATATTTATTAATGAATTAACGAGCCCAGTTGGTAAATCGCATTTACCCAAGAATCATAGCAATTATGTCAGACCCGACCCAGATCCAAGTCACACATTAAAAGTTTAACCCGACCCAGTCGGGGGTCGGTTCGGGTTTCCGAAGTTCAGGTCTCTGAGGACCAGTGAGCAGTGACGACCTCTAGAAGATACACCCCGGATTTACACCCCCAGTGCACAACCACGGCTGGCGCTATGACAACATTAGGGGGAGGGGTGGAGAGAAGCGAGGCCAATCAGCATGTCTCTCTGCTTACAGCTTTAAGTGTGGCATTACATTATGTCATCTGCATATCTACGCTGCCACACACACACACACACACACACACACACACACACACACACGTATGAACATCCAGATATAATATTACATCTACTGAGGTTAAGTGTTTAAAATAACAAACCATTAAAGCTTCATATATTTGCCTGTAAGGAAATTGTCTGAAAGAAATGAACAGATGTCTTAATATTTTTCTTTTAAATGTGCGTCAGCATTACATTATGAGTTACTGTAGGTGAACAGTAACACAAACAAACCACAGGAATTATACTGTATCTACGAGTGTATGCAGCATGGATGTTACAGGCATGTATGTGAGTAGAGCAGCCTTAATCACCGTGACAACATTAGCCTCTACTCCCACGGCTGCTGAGAAGACGCATGGAAGGAAGTCATCGGTTTTGATTCCACCCTGATGGAACAGCACAATACGGGGGGTTCCTCATTGGCTGACTGGAAAGACAGGCAGCAGCGAGATGTTTCTGGGGGTCGGTTCGAGGAGACGATGTCACGGTGGATAGAACCTGCAGGCGTGTTCCATGAACACTGTAACGTAATGGTCAGAGGTTAGAGGTCAATCCAAAGGTCAGCTGCAAGAACTCGGGCTCAGGTTTTTATTTTGCACTATTTAAAAGACAAAGTACACAAAATGACAAAAATAACAGTTACATAATACACAGTGCTGGGAGAGGCGGGAAACACTGTGGGTTTGTTTACATTAAAGACTACTCAATACTGAAACTGACATTTCACAGTGTTATAGAGAACACAAACCATAATCTGTACAGTGTCATACAGTAAAATGACACTCAAAACAAATTCACACTGACCTTGTTTGGATTCAGGTCTACTTCCTATAAAGCCAGTGTTATTTGCATATATCAAATGATTTGGTTTCGTGGAAGGGTTGTAGTCCTTTCATACACATATGGTACGATTTACGAGCGACAGACAGATAGAGAAAGATAGAGAGAAAGAGAGGCCATATTATCATCTCTCCCTGCTTCTTCTGCCCTGCCCCCGCTCCTCACAGCCACCCACCCTCCATTCAACTCTCTGAACTGTGATTCTTCAAGCAGGCTTTCCTCTGTGAAGGGTAAAGCCATGTCATTTTCTATTACAACACCCACACGCACACACACACACACACACACACACACGCATTGAATGAACATGAATTTGGCTTTCTAACTGTGGGGAGCCTGACTCAGAATTCCCTAGGAACTCTGGGAGTTAGGGACCAGAGTGTGTGTGCGTGTGTGTGTGCGTGTGGTGTGTGTCAGTTTCACCAGGGTTGGGAAGTAACTGATTACATGTAACTGATTACAAAAAAACTAACTGTAATCCATTACAGTTACCAGCTAAAATATTAAAATCAGATTGCAGGTATTTCTTGAAATTAAGATGATTACTTCTATGACTACTTCCACATTTAAAAGGGAAGTTTGCAGAAGAAAAATGCATGAGGCAATCAGCTGTTCTCTTATTAACCTTTCATTAACGTCAATCAAAAATTGAAATAAAGTCCTGTTTTTATCTAATCCCCCGAGCAACAACAATAGAACAATTTGGCACATTGCTTTGGGTGGCATTGTTTAGGCGTGAAGTAATGGAAAGTAATCAGATTATGTTACTAAATTAAGGTAATCCAAAAATTACCTTACTTAATATTATTTTAGTCTGTTAACGAGCGAAGGCCGCCACCCACTGGCCGCGTTGTTCGACGGTGCGTCAAGGAATGCAACGTTTGAATGGTAATGTGAAATTGACGGAGGAACTCAGAAACCTGCAGATACTCAATAAATGTTTATGGCTTGACGGCCAAGAAATAGATCCGCGCTCTAAACCTCGGCGTCAACGCGCGTCAGACGCTGCCAATGGGCAGTTACAAATTAACTAGTTCTGAAACTCTGGCGACGCCTTCAGTGGGCGGTTGCCTTAACTGTAACTGATTACCTTTAAATAGTAACCTACTCAACCATGTGTGTCACAGCCCCCAATCATCACATCTGCTCTTTAGCTGCTGGCCTGTCTCACAGCAGTCTCAGCGGAGCTCCAGAATAAACAATACCAATCTAATCTGATGGCACACTATGGCAGGTCTGTCCTGCTGTGTGTGTGTGTGTGTGTGTGTGTGAGAGAGAGAGAGAGAGAAAGAGGGAGTGAGAGAGAGAGAGAGAGAGCGATTGTGTGTGCGTGCAGCCATGAGAGGTGAACGAAGAGATGTTTATGGACCAGTGAGTTCATGTTGTATACTGTACTTAACAGGTTCCTATCACACACACGCACAAACACTCATACACACACACACACACACACACACACACACACACACACACACACAGGTCAAGGCTGTGCATTACCTATTAAACTATAGGGGGCGTGCCAGCACGGAGGTCACAGGTTCAAGCCCCCAAGAGATGGCCCACCTCAGGGATGTGACTGCTGAATGGACTAATTGTAAAAGCCACCACCATATCCATCTCCTCCTCACTCTCTGATCTTCTCCTTGCATTATACTCCCTCCCGATCTCTCCGCTCCTCCTCTACAGGGCTTCTGGTCACCCCCCCCTCCCCTTCCCCCATTCCTCCTCTCCACCACGGGGCCTCGGGCCTTCAGCTGCTCTGCCCCTAGACTCTGGAACTCTTCCCCTGCACATACGAATACTACCACGGTCACCTCCTTTGGAAAGCTCCTCAAAACCCACCTCGTCAAAGTTGCCTATAACAGTGATGAAATGTGTTATATTGATGTGTTAATGTGTTATATTGATCTTTATATTTGCCTATGTACGGTACTATGTAATATGTCCTTGAGTGTTTTGAATGGCATTCTGAAATAAATTATTAGAATTAGTATTATTGTGAGCAGAACCCGGGTGCTCTAGCAACAGCACACCACATCCTACAAGCTTCTGGGCTCCACGTGTAACCGCATAAAGACCCTGATCTTTCCGCTTTTCAAACTTGTCCTTGTCAACGGCTTTTGATTGTCTCAGTCTAACGAACAGGATTTCGCCGCGTCGCTAATAAGACCCGCTGAATCATCGAGGCACGAGACCACATGATCCCTGCGTACGTACACTTTACTTTCGTCGGGGGATCTGAATAGCGTGCAGCTTCCATTGATGCAGACCTCACGTGGGCTGACCTTCAGAAGTGCTCTGAGGCATGCGTACAGTACATATACTCCTTTGTACTTGACGCGATGGATTTTAGGCTACAATTAATATTTTCTTATCAGCAGCACTAGACTATTCTAATGGATTCTCTGAAATTTTATATAAAAAAATTCCCTTTAAAAATGTAATGTTATGAATATTTCGCTGCAAGCCTCAATTAAATTCATAGTTAGGCCTACATTTTCCCCTCAATCCACAATAAATGTAGAATAAGCTGTTGCATTATTCTGTAGCCTTAGGAGTCTCCTGATTTTGGGATGCCATGTATATTAGGCTATCGTCATTCTGCAATTACTTCCCCACCCGCTTCCCATCTTTTCTAGACATCTTTGGATGGTTTCCTAATGCCTAATAGTTGTGGGGTGCTTTTACGTCAGAGCAGAACAAGTCACCTTCGACACAGAAGCTCGGGTGTCTTCATTTTACCACAAGTTGTCAATTCTGACAGCTTTGAGCCAAATGCAGGAGCGAATGACTAGTTGAGGTGATAATGGAGCACAGCCATTGCAGACATACAGTACATGATTTATCGTTCTGGCAATAACTGTTAAAAAAAGAAAATCGCACGGGCCAGCTCCAGTTCCTGAATTATATCCCAGCAATTATATCCCGACAGCATGAAAGCGGCAGCTGATAGACCTGAGCGGTGCAAGAGAGATATTCCCGTGCACCAAAGCCTGGAAACGGGCCGAGGGACGGATGATGTAATCTACTCTGAGAGGGAGAGGAGGGTTTTAATCAGCGTGTCTTTATACAGGCCCACCACGGGGGGTGGGGGGGTGGCTCTCTCTTGTTAGCCTTCCGGATCATTCTCTGCCCACCCCCACCCCCCCTTCCCTGTCCATACCCCTTTTCCCGATTGCAGGCAGCCTCCCGGAGGGTTCATGCGGCGTGGCCTTTTCAATAATGCAGGGGGTCACACAGAGAAACTAAATGGGAGAGGAAGTGATTCCCTCATGCTGTTAAAGGGCCTTCTGTGACATTTACCTCTAGCTAGGCCCTCGGAGACTGCGTGTGTGTGTGTGTGTGTGTGTGCGTTCGTGCGTGCGTGCATGTACGTGTGTGCATGTTTGAGGCCCCCATGTGCTTGACTAATGACACCCACTAATGACTGAGGTGGGAAACCCTTAAATATCTGAGAGATGAACGGAGAGAGAAAACCAAGAATAAAGTCATAATAAATGCAATAAAGATAGTTTGACTATAGGTGATACAGTAAGCTACTCAGATCTACAGTTTAATATAATATAATATAATATAATATAATATAATATAATATAAGATAAGATAAGATAAGATAAGATAATATAATATAATATAATGCAATAAACATGGTTTTAACCATCCAGCTATGGTCCACCTATTTCACTAAGTGAGCTCACCTTGGCTCACCTCTGTCAACCCCTTACCACCCACCCCCCGCCCCCCCCCCCTTTTGTTAATAGTGTGTGCGTGTTGTGGAGGAGGGGGAAAAGGAGTTTCCAGAATGTCACCCAGCTTGAGGCTTGAGGGTGAGGCTTTGAAAACAGTTGGGAAGGAAAACAAACCTGTTGAATGTCACTGGAAATCATCCAATAGTTTTTTAACGTGAAAGATAAACCTCAATGTTGCATCAAATATCAATATCCCCGTCCGCTCCCCCATCATCACCCAGTTACATAATAATAGTTAGGCTGTATACTGTGTAAAAGCCTAAGGTAGCCTCTTTGTACATTTGTTAACATCAACACCACCTTTGTTTGAAAGAATATTATTATATTAACATAAAAGGTATAAGAATTAGGTAGGGGTATGCAACTACAACATACATGTCTGTATTTCAACAAATATAAACTGTATGTATAACATATATTGAAACAGCATTGTCCCTAATGACAGTAATATACATTGACAGAACAATGCTGACCCCTGTTGGCTGAAATATGACACTGCAAGCAGCAATTTTACAATACATTGTGAATTGTGTTATTACAGTAAAATGTCCTTTTATGATACCACATAATAAATATGGTTATATTTACATCTTTTCATTATTTACATAATAAATTCCAGTATTTTTGCATTGAGTAAAGTAGCCTATATTTTAAAGGAGTCAATTCATGCCCTGGCTGGGTAAAAGTTTTCTTTAAAAGGCCCAGTATGTTTCTGTGTCACATCGACATTGCTAATTCCAGAAACAACTAGAAATACTTGATTTTCATAGTATGAGTCCTTTAAAAAAAATCAGTTGTGAAATGTGTTTCTACAAACTGCATTCCCTCTATGCCAGAGCCATGTAGAAGAGAGATGGTTCATTCACACATGAGCAGGAATGCCGTCACGGGAAAGCGGAGGCACTCATAGCAAGCCATTCTAAAAAAGGTTCCCGCTCCACTCCGAGAAACGGGACGGAGCGATTGAGTTCCCTACGAAAGTGGGGGTGATGCATTCATGAAGTAACATTTGGGTCTGGTCATACCAGGCAGGCTATCAAAATAAGAGCTCATTTAGGTTGAATGGTAACCTGTACAATAGATGCTCCAGGGACATTACATCCACTGACCCAAAGCACTGGCTATTGTTCTGATATATGAGAAGATAACAACAGCTCGACTATATGCAGTGATAGGATGCACATCTCTGAGTTTATCACCTCCTCCCATGCCTGACCTCATTCACAGGACATAGGTAATCGTACGTAATGTTACGGTGCGTTTAGTGATCTGTGTGGCCGCAATGCGTTTTGCCCTAAGACAGATATCAGCAGGGAACTGTGTTGAATATCTGGCTATGGATGGGGTTGGGGGGAGGGGGGGAGGGAGGCGGGGTTATAGGCTGTCAAAACAAATGCCTTGGTGAGAGAGAAGGGAGTAACATTTTATGCAAAGTGACTTTATCTTTATTTGAATATCACCACACTTTACAGTAAGAAGGAAGAGCATGTGAACAGAATCTGTTGAATGAATGTATTAGTGATGTATTAGCACTGGAGATAAATAGTATCCTATAACTTTTCAGGATGCCCTTTATCTTTATGTGAATATCACCACACTTTACAGTAAGAAGAGCATGTTGAACAGAATCTGTTGAATGACTGCATTAGTGATGTACAACTAACACTGGGGGAAATCAGTAGCCTAAAGGTCCTCGATGCACCTACCGAGATATCTGGGGCAGATACCATCAACAGATATAACCTGCAGCTTATACGTGTTAAAGGTGAATCAATAAATAGCCTATAATAATGTAGCCATATGGCATTCATCTTTTTGAACAAAACTGCAAGTAAACAGGATCATTCAATGATCATACAAGTTACCAGCAGATAAGTTATCGTGTTAACGCACAGCAGAGCTAGATACAATATGTCCACATGGTTGTCAACATATTTAAATTGTAATTGTCATGCATTTCAAATGAGATGGTAACGAAAGTGACATTCAAGTAGGCCTACTGGTAGCCTAGCCTAATAGTTATGATGTCAAACAATCTACTCACAGTTGAAATAATAGCTTGTTATTTCCAATTACGAAACATACTGTAGATAAATTGCATTCGGTGGTCACTAAGACTGAAATGGAAATGATCGTTCATGCTTTTATTGAGAACTGTAATTCTGTTTTTATCTGTTTGAATCAAAAGTACCTAAATCGCCTACAGACTGTTCAAAATGTGACAGCTTGTCTTTTAACAAAAACAAACAAGCGATCTCATATCACACCTACAGTATCTTATCTTCTCTGCACTGGCTATCTGCATACATTTCAAAATGTTGCTGTTAACTTTCAAAGCCTTGCACAAACCCAACACCACATAACATCACTGACCTTCTAAGTCCATATATTCCAAATAGACCTCTCAGATCAATAGACCATAATCTTTTAGCTGTCCCTCATACAAAAACACGAGGTGACCAAGCCTTCTGATCTATTGCACCCAAACTCTGGAATAGGCTACCTGTACACCATCACTTATACACTCTACTAACATTTTTATCAAACAGTTTTGATATGTTTATTCAAACAGGCTTTTGGTTAGCTTTTATATAATTATTGCATTATTTTATGGCTATATATTTATTTATTTATTTATTTATTTATTTATTTGTTTATTTATATTTGTATCTCACTCACTGTAAGCCTACTTCTATTATCTTGGCATATTTTATTTTATTTGACTATTTTGTGTTTTTATTTCCACTGTTGGTTTCTGTGTTTCTACTTTAATTGTATAACTAAGCAACTCTCGCCATGCCCATTAAACGCAGCAAACGTCTTTGAAAGTAGTTCAATCACGTTGCAAACGTTTTCGTTTGCCAGTAAAAAAAAGGTCATATAACGTAGCAAACGTTCAGTCCACTGAACGCATCTTTTTTTTCTTGAGCTTGTGCCGTCAACCTCAACGTCGTACTGTCGTAAACGTGGGAGGGGCATTGTAGCGAGTATAAAAGGTAATTTTGTCGAGTTGTCCGTCCTTTCGCTTCAATGATGTTGAGGTGAGGACGTACATTTCTTAACCTTTCTGCTAATAAATCGCAAGTGGTGCATTTTAACTGAACGTTGTGTTAATTAATAGGGGTTGTTTTTATGCTTCTGCAAGAAATGGCTTGGCTGTTTTTGTTTTTTCCTTTTGTGTGGTTACAAACGATCACGTAACGCTTAAGGTAATCTGTAACCATCTGGCTAATGCTCTTAATATTTTAAATGGCTATGTCGCGATAGTGTTAGCGTTACGTGTGCTCTACATGGTACGTGCTGAATGTGTGCGTTAATCGCTTATGTATCCAGTCGCGGCTTCAGTTTCAGTCTTGCAGCGATCAGACATGGCTGCCCCGTGGCATGCGGTGTCTCTTCTAAATGATGAGAACTTTCACAGACCTGTTCTGAATGACTGTGACTGCACGTTTTATTTCTGATGGAAGAGACCTGCATCTTAACTTGGTATAATATAGAAAACCTGCCATTTGTTGCCGAATCTGAACGTTTACCACGTGTTATTGAACCTGTACAATAACGAGTTTCTTCTGTCATTAGGTGTCAGAATAACAACGAAATCATAGTACCGGTGAGTTGACTATAAAATAAATAATCGTTTTTAAGACCTAGCTTGTTGTGGAATTGTCATGAAGCCTCAATGCAACAAATGTTCTTCTATGCTACAGTGATGTAAACGAACTCTCTCACTGAATACTCTTGAGGAAGGTTAACTGTTTTCTGAGTGGCATTAGCAAGCATATTTTGTTTTTCATTCTGTTGACATAAGATGCCATGGTTTTTTAAGGCAGTGGCTCATGCTAATCACATTACTGTTTTTATTTTTGGGGTAACTGCCTCTTCAAGAAGCTTATTCTAATGGTTCAGTCTATACAAAATGCTTGTGCCGTACTAATTTTAATCTGTTTGCACATGGAGATGTCTAAAATATGCATCAGGAGATCTCGGGATCAGAATTAAACACAACTGGCTTCACACCTGATCCCAGATTGTAACAAAGGGGAAAATATACTTGCAGAATTAAATTCCTTTTGATTAATAGTCTCTCTCTGCTGCAGAAGCACCCATTCTGTGGACAGACATGAACCTATTCAAGCACTTCAACCAGGACAAGGTAAAGGCAAATAATAAACTTAATTGAAGTGATTGTATTACCGCCCCAGTCTGAAATTCATGAGTGATTGGTTACCCTCTGATCACCAAATGCAGATGATTTTACACTTGCTATATTAGTGCTTAAGAAGCCTGACTAACTACTTTTTGCAGGTTACACTAGTACCCTGGCTGGTAGTTACTGGATACATGAACCTTCAGAACATCTCTATGTAGGTGTCAATGAAGGATGCCATCTCCCAATAGTCTTCACGGAGTGTATTGCAAAAGGTACCAACTTGTTTGTTCAGCAGTGTCAACAGACACTTGAAATGATGATTACCATTGACAAGCATATGCCTGACTTTTACTGATGCCATCTTCAATCTGATCAATACACTTTAAAACTAATTTTAAATACCTGTAGTGGTCAATCAATGCTGAGTAACATGTCTTGTAGGTGGAGAATTAAGGCATTTATGGATGAAGGCTGGCTCAACGGTAAGCTCTTGAACTGTTCATCACAATGTAGTAGTCACAATGTGGTTCCAATGATGATTTCACTTAGCTCACTTTGAAACAATGTGAAATGAGATTAATGTCTGAGCACATCAGTGGCTGACTAGTAATTCCAGTGCCCTGGTTTCAGTTTTCTTACTTGGCCATTTTGCTTCCCCAGACTTGCTACCATGTGCAGAGCTACAGTAGCTGAACAATTCTAAGGTACCGTATATAACTTGACCTTCATTTTCTTAAATATAAAATGAATGCCTCCAGATTAACTTCCTGCTGGTGCTACTAACCTCAGTCATCTTTGTGGGCAGCATGGTATTAGTCAATGAGCCTTCTGCATGGACAGGTATATTGTATTGCAGTATCCAAATTATATCAATTGGGAATTAACATTTTCTCACGTGACCCAATTTGTCTAACTTTAAACCCATGTAGAGATGGGTTCTAATGTTACTGTCAAATGGTGACACTGGCTGACTAATAATGCACAAATGACCACACTGCCCTTTGACTTGAGTCAAAAGTGAGTTTTACTACGTCCGCTAATTAACCATCATACAGGTTCAGGGGAACGGCTTTGAAAACTAACTCCTACAAGTAACAATGTTGAATTAAAAAAAATTAGCAATATCAAAATGCACCCTAATAAGCCTATAGCCCTGTTTTAAGACTTGGCATAATATTCTAAACTGACTTCGTCTGAAGCATCAATATAGTCTCTAAAGACTTGAGTGCATTGGGCTTACACCTGATCTCTTCTTACCCCAGTCAGAGAATGATGCTTTAGTGGTAACGGCAGAAGTGGAGGACACTGCTTCAACTACAACACAAAGGTATGCCTCTGAGAATATATCAGATTGGCCACTTTAGGGTTTCTCTAAATTGCACATGGTCTGCTTCCTTAATGATGACACCCACACGTGACTTACGTTGTGTCGGCACCAGAACCTGAAAAGGTGAACCCACTGGTGTTGCTCAACACAAAGGGGAAGACATGTTGGGTAACCAACAGTCTGAAGGAAGTGAAAAATATTTGGGAGAGTTGCAGTATTTAAAGGTGGCGTTGGTGTAATATCTCAGACTACTAGCAGTCTGTGCACTGAATCTCGTGCCCTTGCTGTTAATGGAGAGGCAAGTGGTGCAAACGACCAGTCTGCACCTCTTACAGACTAATGGCTTCAAGGGGAGAGCACCCTTATGGTAGCCTCACGAGACATCCTGAGCTACAGTTTTATTTCGCTGTGAAAATCTGTCTAGAAAGCCTTGGCATAATTTTGAATATGTCAAAGTAGCAACTGAACTTTCTAATAAAGGTTGTTTATAGCTATACAGGTGTTTTTTTTCTCAATTTGCATCTTTATAGCTATACATGATGGTTCAGCTAATCAACTGCAAAGTGTTTTTAAAAGTGGAATACGGCCATTCAGTTTCAATGTATGGCTCCCCAAATGGACATGTGACAACAATTCCTCTGGCATGTCAGGTTACCCTTGTGGTACTGAAGTGAGTAGTCAACTGGTACAACTAAACTGCCTTTCTTCAGCATCACTAAGATGCATTTAAACCTAAGCAATGTTTTTCAGACTTGATAATATTTACAGCTGTGGCACTACCTGCATTTGGTCATTTAACATGACTAACCAGTATCCTGCTCGTCTAGGATGATCTGAACTTAACAATGCATTTTGTACAATCCCTTACTATACATGAAATTAAAAATGCATTTTGAGCACCAACATACCTGACTGCTAACTGCATGTTAAGCATTTGTGGAATGTTTGTACTAAATGTCACAGCTAGTTATAGTAGGCCTGAAAACTACTAATCACTTAGTTTGACCCTGGATTAATCAGTCTTGAGCTGATTGTCTATTTGCAGTGCATCAGTTTACTGTTGCTTTCCAACTTTACAATGTTTCAGATGGGCTGGTGGAGTCGAGGCTTATTTTTGCAACTCTTAAGGTACAATATTGTGTAAGACCATTACTCCTGTTGTGCTGAAATGATGATATACACATTACTTGGAATCTCGTTCGTCTGAACTCCTGTTGAGAAATGACATCTGAACCAGCTCTTGGCATGTTAACGCAACTTGTGTATATAGAGCTGACTCCTGACTAGCCTTTCTCTTTGCAGAGCCATCGACTTTAAACAGACATGAAGTGTCACAGCCTAAGCATTAAGGTTCTATATGGTATGTGAAATTTGAGTACTACTTGGCAAAAGCAGTGTTTTAAATTACTTTAGTCTGTACGACCTAGACATCCAGTGTAACCCTGAACAGAACTCCTAATGTGCTGAAATGATGATGTATATATTAGTCTCGTTCGTCTGAACAACTGTTGAGAAAAAAAATCTGAACCAGCGGTTTGTATTTAAACCCTTGTTTATAGAAATCTCTGACTTCTGACCAGTCTTCTCTTTGCAGAGACATAATATAAGGACAAACATGAAGTTGCACAACCTGGACAGTGAAGTTCTATATGGTATGTGAAAATGCCACTTGGGGAAAAGCAGTGTTTTAGTCTATAAAATCCAGATATGAACAAAATATGAGGCTTAATGATGAGTTGATGTTACCGCCCCAGTCTGAAATTCATGACTGATTGGTTAACTCTGATCCTCGAATCATTTTACACATGAACCATCAAATCTTACAGAAACTTCACTAAATAACTACATTCGTGGCTGCTGGATACACAAACCTTAACCTTTCTATCTAGGTGTCAATACTATTTGATATCTTGTCTATACGGGACTTGTCCCTGACCATTGCTTACTGAATTGTATAGTCTTGCATTTAAGGCTCTTGGGGGGGGGGGGGGTTTGACTG
>JAODUK010071317.1:0-16427 GCA_027564635.1 Typhlichthys eigenmanni
CCCTCAGGGTGCAAGAGTGAGGCGAATGCAGTGAGATGTGGCTGGAGGCTGGGAGACTAAAGCCCCTGCACTGCTGGTCCTGTTGGCAAGGGCAAGGCCGGGGGGGGGGCATGCATACCGTGAGTGTTGCCACCGCCACCCATGTGTGCCCTGGATGCCCGTCCACATGGCAGACTTTACCCAGAATGCTCAAGGTTCGCTCTCTCTCTCTCTCCTCCAGCGGACCCCGTAACCCTCCCGCGGTCCTGCAAAGTTTCCCGGCGTTCATTTCTGAACGGGCACTCCCTCCACCGGAACCTCTCCCTTCCTCCTTTAGGGCCTCGCCATCTCGCTGCCCAGACAGCTTGCCCGGGCAGCGAGCGAGGGGGGGGGGGAGGGGGGCAGGAGGAGGAGGAGGTGGTGATACTGCTGCTCAGGAGGCCGCGGACGGAGCCGCCCCCTCACTTGGCAGTGTCTGCCTGCTGCCAAGCTGTCCTTGCTGGGCCGAAGCAGAACACGCCAGAGCAAAGCCTCCTCTTCCTCCATCGCTCTCTCCCCAAACATTCCTCTCTCCCCCTCTTCCTCCCCCCCCCCCTCCTCTTCCTCCCCCATCTCCTCCTACACCACCTCATCACAACACCAGCACAGCCGGTCACAGCAGGGTGTTGACACGTCACGCTCACAGCGCCCCGCTGGGCAGAGAGGGCGTCACTGCGCACGCAGACACAACTGACACGCACACGGTGACGGCGCGCGCGTTCGCGTGAACGAACCGATGGTCACCGATGCCGCTACAAACCGGCAAATGTTCCATGAAGCATCACTGAGTGCTAAAAGCAACAAACAAACATATTAGCCATCACAATGACATGGCTGGCCTGAGTCACACGGCCAAGACGGTCTGTTCCACATCGACCTGCAGTCGTGAAAAACAAAATCCGCATAAACGAACGCAAAAATCAGTTGGAAGAAACACACCGATTTAAAAAAATAACTATAAACCGGGAGACCAATCGACTACACATTCAAATGTCTTCTGTGATATTTGTCCATTTGTATTGCTACAGAGATGATGCGTGGTTCCAATGGAACAGGCAGCCAGTCAGCTACATGAGCCAAGCTTTTCAGTACACCGTCGGTTGGAACAGTCGGAGGCTGAGAGCAGGTCTATATAACAAGGCAAGTCAATGCTCGTGAACCTACCTGCCGTGCAGAACACACACCCAGGGTACGGCAGCTCCTGTCCGGCCAAGACAAGACACCTCTGGGCCTCTAACACAACGTCTCCTGCTATAATCCAGCTCCCCCCTCTCTCACAAACACCCTGAGACACAAGTGTGTGCGTGCGTGTGCGTGCGTGCAAGATTAAGGTGGTTCTTCCAGCGGCTAAAGCAGCAAATCCAATAACTGGCCTCCATAGACTTGCACACTCATTAATTAGGACTTAATGCGGCTTAACGGTCGGGCACTGCCCTCCACAACACACACACACACAAACACACTGCTGGCTTGCTAATGCCTGCTGCCCAGAGAAAAGACAATTAGAAGGAGAGGGCTGATGGAGAGACATGCTGATAGCTGAGCAAGACCATGACCCGAGGAGGGCATAGTGGTCTATGGGATTGGTGGGAAGAGACTTAGGCCTATCGTAGCACGAGACCCAGGCTACAGTAGCACTAGACCCAGGCTACAGTAGCACTAGACCCAGGCTAGGGGTCAGCTACACCCTGGGTGTAGAGGAGCGTTCCCACTGACCTGGTGAAAGGACACCATCTGCTTCACCTGACATACAGACTACCACACTAAACCATCGCACATATTACCTACTGCTACTGGAAGATTAATAACAACCCATGCACACACACACACAGACTCTCTGCTGTCTATATACCTTGTAGTCCATGGCTAAACTCTCAAGGTGTGTGTACACAGTATGTCTGTGTTGTGTGTGTGTGTGTTAGCTGCATCTGCTACACACACACACACACACACACACACACAAACACGCCCCTCTCGATCCCAGCCTTACCATCACCATGCTAACACCCTAGGTGCTCAGGCTAAAGCTTGACACACAACTGTGTGTGCGTGTGTGTCCTGAAGGCAATGCCTGACTGCCAGCGTTTCTCCAATGGGGGTACCTCTGTGTAACCCCTAGAGGCACTTGTAGGTACTACAGAGGGTAGGTGACAAACAGAGTATTGAAAATAGTAGCCTATTTATATTTTCTGCTTGTATTTTAGGGGTAACTTTCAATATGTCTTTTATATGATCAAAATCTTACATTTATGTTTTTTCTCTTCATGTCTGGTAAAGGGGTGCTTGGCACACAAATGAGGGGGTAGAGAAGCCAAAGCGTTTGAAGTAATGCAATGCGTCGTGTCGACTGTGGTAGGAGAACAGATTATGCAAGCTGTGGTGACTTGAGAACACTTAACAGCAGCTGAGATGGCCGTCAGTGGCACATTTCAAATGTTCTTCCAGAAACAATAGAAGTCAGTGGCCGGTGATTCTCTTTCCTGAAAGCCAAACTACAGACGTTTAAACTGGGGTAAAATATAATAAAATATTTATCTTCTTGCTCTTAAATCATTCATCACTTTTCCGGTAGTATTTGTTTGAAAATGTACAACATAAATGGTATCAATATAGCACTTTTTCAGCCGTCCAGCCACTCAAAGCACTTGAAAGGATTGCCTCACCTTCACGGTGTGTTATGGTTAGGTGTCTTGCTCAAGGACACCTCGACACTTTGTGAGGAGTTCGCGAGGTTCGAACCGGCACTTTCTGGATCACCTGTCACCCCGCTCTACCCGCTGAGCCAGCTTAAGCTAGCACAGATGACGTGCTGTTGCTTGCTTGCGATAACTGGTGCTGTTGTGACATGTTCAGCTACAGTGTGGACAGCTGAACTGACCACGTCGCGTTGGGTAAAAGTGAACGCAAAACGCCATAAACGGAAAACAGGCACACACGGCATAAGCCTCACGCAGGTTGTTAAAGGTGCGCTGACTTTGTAGTCTCACTGTGAAAGTGTCGACGGCAGCACATTGCGTTATTACTTTAACAACTCGGAGCGTCTTCAGGACGGGGCAGGTGTTCATCAGCCATTAGCTGGGTAGTGTAGTTTTATTAAGCGAATAGACGTGGCGAGTGTCACACTGTCGGAGGCTGGAGATGCGATGCTGTTAGCTCAGTTAGCGCTCCAGCTTGCACGCCCCTGGCTACAGCCTGGCATCTGAGTCTCTGTGTGCGTGAGTGTGTGCGTGTGAGAGAATGCTGGCGCTGTAATGTCACCGTGTGACAACACACGATCAGCGGGCCGCCCTGCAGTCGCTCCCAGCTACATACGACAGCTGGGCAAGATGAGGAGAGAGAGAGAGAGAGAGAGAGAGAGAGAGAGAGAGAGCGAGAGAGAGACGGAAGGGTACCAGGGAGCATGACTTATCAGCGCCACCCAGAGGTGGCTACGGGTGTTGAGGGGGAGCGAGAAAAAGACAGAAATAAAACGATGAACTAATTAACCACTGAAGGACTACTCAAAAACACTACAGAACTAACCTACAAATACACAAAAAAAAGAACATTATTCATAGTATTTTCATCGATAACATCTACAGATGTATTTCGTCACCATACTATTAATTACTATAACTAGTCATTTATCTTGTGGAAAACAAATATGGTTTAAAATTAATGTAAAAGGGGGTTTAATGTAGCATAGACAAAAACATATTCTTAATGGTTTTAGAATAAATGTAATCTAAACACAATTGCTTCTCCCCTACAAGCTCACTTTTCTTTTAAGTTTCAAGACAAAATTAAAACAAAAATATGTCAACACGTATCGACGCGTACAATTAGTTATCTATATTATAAGCTATTGTCCGAAATGTCTCTTTACCGTTTATGGTCAGACCTCAGAGATAAGGATTTTGTTTACAGTATAGTGCGTGCACACACACACACACACACAGGCACACAAGCACACACGCACACAGGCACACAAGCACACGCACAAACACAAGCAGATGACACAAGCTAAAGCAGTCCTTTATCTCTTGCACAGTCTCTCTGCCAACTTCATTTGCAAATGAAAAGTTTTCCATGCTTATGGGGCATGGCAGCACACTGTGTGTGTGTGTGTGTGTGTGTGTGGCAGGGGCCCAGATAAAGCAGCTCTCGCCCGGGGGGCGATGTCTGCCCGCGGCAGCAGCAAGCCTGTTCCTTCTCTGCCGGCCCGCCGCTACCATTTGTTCCATTAAGCAATCTCCTGGAGCCTCTGGTGCGTGCGCACACACACACACACACACACACGCGCACAGATAGACAGACCGACCAACAACTGCTTGTAGAGCTCACTTCACACATGGCCCTCCATCCCGCCTCTATCTTGCCCACCCCCTCCCCTCTCCTGTCCTCCAGACGTACGCGCCATCTTTCTTTGTGGGGGCCATATGGCCACGTGAAGCCTGTGGATGTAGCAACACATCTGCGTATAATGTATGTTGCTGCCCTACCTATAGATCTACACACACACCCCATAGCGATTTCTGAAATACTCTTCTGTCACAGTGGGTTATATCAAGTGACTGTGTTATGTTGTCTGTGTGTGTGTGTGTGTGTGTGCGCGCGTAACCTATGTGCATATAAGTGGTGTTAATTGCCGGAGCAGCCTGCGAACAGCTGTGGAGTGAGAACAGGTTGGGTGGTGTTCATCAGGAGGAGAGAGGACGATATGACCCAGGAAAGGAGGAAAGGGGGAGAGGAGGAGGACAGGAGGACGTTCGCTATAGTTTCTGTCAAACTGTTTGTTTCTCTACGTTTTCCCTCTTAAAATACGTTCCAGACTTTGGTGACTTTGAATACACATCATTTAGATGTGTTAATACACTTTAGGCAATAAGGCAGAAGAAGGTAGTCTTCACAGAGGACCGTCCCTCTCTTCTGACAGGGACAGATCCAGTTCTTCTCTCTTTTCAAAGAGACATTCACTTACAGTAAATGCGTGAAGGAGAATTATTTTTCCTAGTAGCAAATAAAGAGATCTGCCGGGTTAAACATTCACACCACCATCTAGATTTCTAGATGCATTTTTTGTTTAACTATGGACACACTTCCAGTAAACTTACTGTGCTGCAAAAAAGGCATTTGAAAAATGCCCAGTATTTTAAATATACTGTATGAAAATTGAATCCCTTGCTGTTATGTTGAATATACAATCTCTAAACTGTAAATATACTGTAGATAAATATTGAAAGCTCTCCTTAATTTAAAGAAGCTGCAAGATGGATTTAAGAGCAACACATTTAGTGTAATTTTCCATAATGTCATAGTGAGTGAAACTGCTCTCACAGGGTATTTAGCCAAATACCTGATTTCTGACCAATCACGTCCTCTTTTTCCTGATTGGTCTGGCAAATTTACCATGCCTGTCAATCACATGAACGCGCACGGGCACACACACACACACGCACATCTACAACAGGTTTGTCAATGTGCTTAACAATGTCAGGCCAATGGGCTCCAGAGAGAGGGAGCAGAGGGAGGGAGGGGGGTTTGTGGGTTGTGTGGAACTTTTTTTAGCAAGCCCTCATTGCAGCTCTCAAAACCTACCTACAGCAATTTTTAGGTTAAAATCTGTATTTCCAGAGGTAGAAGCGATAATATACAGCACAATATATATATACAGTATGTTTGTGTGTGTGTGTGCGTGCGCGTGTGTGCGCGCAAAATATATTGGCAGGCTTTTCATCCTCATAGAAGGAAAGTTCACATGAATGTAATTTTGGTATAAGAATAAGAATACCACATGTGAAAATATATGCTCACCTCCCATCTACGGAAATGTTTTCGTTACTGCTTAGTGTCCTGCACAAATTGCACCCCTCCTTGCCAACTTTCCTCCACCATCCGTACAAAAAAAAAAAAAAAAAACTGAAATAGCTAAATAAATAAATAAATAAATAAATAAATAAATAAATAACCAGTGCTGCAAAACATTGTGTGCTAAAACCCCTGTGTAGTTTGGCAATCAGCTTGCCCGTGTAAAAATACATCAAGCTGATTTTCCAAATGTTACATGTGCGGTGCGCCATTACCACTCTTCGCAGCACAGATTGTGGAGGGGCGGGGGCACACCGGCACCAGCTTGTTAACACGTACACCTTAACCCCTGAGCGCCGGGGCGGGGTGCCGAGGCAGTGTATGGCACCCCGCAGGGGCAAAAACACGTACTGCACTGTACTATATGTAGGCATGGGACGATATGAAGATTTTATATCACGATTATCCTGGCCAAAATAATTGTGATAATCGATATTATCACGATTATTTTAAAATGGCACTAGAACATACTGGAATTACTTTATCTTACATTTTCTTAACAATAACATTTCTATTGTATCATGACGCACATGTGTATCTTTTTGTGTGATTCATTTAGTTTTGAAACCAGTATTTCAACAAATTTGATTAATAATTTTTATGTGGGGGACACAGTGGGCAAACCGAGCCTTCAGCCAAAGTGGTGATTGACTGGAAAGATGCAGGCTAATATATCAGTTAGTATTTATTAATACAATTGGACTGTACATGTGAGCTAGTCAGCTTTTGTCACTTGTGAAAATATTCATATTTATGATTATCACGATAATATACATTTACCAAGATACAATTATCGTCAGTATTGTTATCGCGCTAAACGATAATATCAAATATCGTCCCATCCCTAACTATATGTATACGTTCACGTGTGCAACCACACACACACACACACACACACAAGATGTCGCAGAGCAGTCATGCTAATACCTCAGAGAGCAGTCATGTTAATAGCTAATAGCAGAGTAACCAATGGATAAGAGAGCAGTCATGCTATTCGCTATTAGCAAAGTAACCAATACCTCAGAGAACAGTCATGTTAATCACTATTAGCAGATTAGTTTCGCAGAGCCAGCCTTTTCTTACGTAGTCTGGGACAGGAAAAGTATTTTGATTGACATGCACAACAACCCACTACATAACTCAGTGACAAAGTCTGAAGTTAAACTTATACAGAGGAATTTGTTGAGAAACTTACCAATATGACTTTGGTTGTTTTCAGGTATTGTTCTGTTAGATAAGTAATAGTCATATATAGTTCAAATATATCATAATTTATACTGTATGTATAAAACGACATGCAATCACGTAAGATGGAGATTCAAAACGTTTCGAATGTGAAGGAGCAATTTTTACTTACATACAGTAGTGTGGATAGCGGAATGTACTCTACTCTGCTAGTCACAGTGGGTGACAGGTAATCCAGAAGTTGATGGTTTGCACCCTGTTGGTCAGGTGGAGCCTTGCACAGGCACGGCCGAGACTACTGTACAGTATATGTGTGAATGGGTGAATGTGAGGCAACACTGTAAAGTGCTTTGAGTGGCCAGAAGGTTGGGCTATATAAATGCAGTCCATTTACCTGGCTAACAAAAGGCTGCTCCTTGAACTAATGATTAACATAATGGCATTAATGTGTATCCTCACTGTAATGTCTTCTCAATGGAAACTTTCTGGAATTACTGAGAAGAGGGCATGAGCCTAAACATCACTAGTAAAAAACGAAGCGTCTGCATGTAAAACTGAACTCAGGAGATGTTTCTTAAGTATCGTGAGGATTCGTCAACCAAAATAAGTGTCAAAGCAGAAAATAAAACCAGATAAATGCCAAGAGTGATTATCGTGGTTCAGTTGGGAGGAGAGAGAAGTTAGGTGCCAACTTCCCAGCCAATCCAAGTTTGGCAGTTGGATCTCCACTCTGCTAAACCTCCAGAGAACGTGCCATACCCAACCCAGCTTCGCAGAAATGTTCCGTGTGCAAACACACACACACAACTATAACATATGGGTGTAAACATACAGAATATTCTTGCTTCGCACTCCTCAACAACTTAATTGTTTATTTCGTTCTAAATACACACACACACACAC
Organism: Typhlichthys eigenmanni; assembly: GCA_027564635.1. NCBI lineage: Eukaryota > Metazoa > Chordata > Actinopteri > Percopsiformes > Amblyopsidae > Typhlichthys > Typhlichthys eigenmanni. Next base: position 7,954 of record JAODUK010071317.1, read on the forward strand.
ACACACACACAACCCGTGAGACAGCTGTGAGTTAGTTTTTTTTGGCAGTCTTCTCTACACGACAGGTTAACACCGGTGGGTGGTACACAATATGTAGTGTTAGGGAACGGGGTGAGTGTGTGTGTGTGTGTTCGGGGGGGGGGGGGGGAATGGGGGGATGGGGGGTGGCACAGGGGTAGCAATCCTGCAGGGTGGGCAGCGACGTCGACACACCACTGCCCACACACACGCACGCACACGTCTCTGTAGACCAGGAATACAAGCCTGTCATGTAGGTACAGTAACAGCAAGATTGACATGCGGCGTAACAAATGGGAACAGACCAATGTCCTTTCTGTGACCTTTCTGTATTTTGATGTTCGGGTGATGAAACGCCTCTGTATTCCTCCAACCCCTTACAGATCTCACAGGGTCACATATTCCACTGCCCCTATAAGCGATGTGCCGCCTGGTCAAGGAGTATACTGTACTTTTATGATCAAGGTGATATTAAAGCCCATACCTCAACAAAAACTCACGTGCTTGTGTACGGGGGATTAAAACAATGGAATGTGTCTGTGTGCGTGCATGCGTACCTGTCCTTCATGCGCTGATGCATGCGCCCGTGCTGAACACACTGTTCTTCCAGTTCGGCGCAGCGAGCCCTCAGCCTCTCTCCTGCCCCCTCATGGTGGTGCTTTTCAAGAGACAACTGCTCCAGCTCACTCCTGCAGACATCAACGCACACATGCAGTAGGCAGTAAAGAGAACTGCTCCAGGGGCTCCAGGCCCCAACAAGAGTATTTAGTTCTACGACCAGGCACCGCCATCGCTACGAGGTCTCGAGACTCGCTAATCTAAGTCTTGCCTGTTTTCTGTCTTGGCGCCACAATGGTGGAACAAGCTCTCGGCAACAGTCAGGACTGCAGAAGCATTACCCATCTTCTGCAAGAGACTAAAGACACACCTCTTCAGAATCCACCTTGGTAACTGGACTAGGGACCTCTCCACATCTTAGTACTCACACCTATCTCAAGTGTCTCCTTCAAATGCCCTTATCTTCTCTCTGCTCTTATTTAATGTGTGTATTAAGCACTTTATTATTTAGGCCATTAGCTATTTTGTTGATTTAATGATATTGACATGGTAGTAGTCATGACAACAATATGCTGTATTGTATTGTAATAGAATATTGTTTGCTTATAATTGCTGGTGACCTGCCCAACTATTGACAAATGTACTACTGTACATGTAAGTCACTTTGGATAAAAAGTGCCGTATGCTGAAAATTAAAATGCACACAATACACGTTATATAAAACATATTTTCTACCCTCCACCTCATTTATATATACAGTATATTTAAAAACAATAATGCAGTAGTCTTTATATTATTTTCCCAGTAATGTTTTTCTTATATCTTTATGCAAAAAATGGCTCATCTGGTTTCACAAGACAACTGCTGTACAACAAAAAGTAACATGTTACGTGAATAAGTTAAGTTATGAACTAAGATATTGGGAGAGCTACCTAGCTTGCGTTATCACCTAACTACAAACAGCAGCTGATTAATCAGAGCATTGTTAGCGCTCCAACAGCACCGTGTCTGCGAGAGCTAGCTTAGCAGAAACGAGCGCGTCCAGCGGGACATTAGCCGCTACACTGGGCACGGAACTGCAGGAGCCCAACTGACCCTTGGGCGGGCGTATGTGCAACCCACCAACACCGCAGTGCTACACCGCATCAAGCAAACTGCTTGTAAAGTGCATCATAACATACATCTACATATATATAACATACACGTCTACAGTAGAGTACTGGTGTATGTGTGGGCTATACTGTATGTATGTGAGCAATAGTGAGCGACAGTAATAGTGAATGCCCTTACGTACACATTTGTCTGCGTGCGTGCGTGCGTGCGTGTGCGTGTGTCAGGCCAGGGGGATCTGGCAGGGCCAGATTGGGGGCTGTCATGTGACTAATGCGCAGCACAGCTCCAACAGCTGACAGGACACTGGGCCCAGGGTCTCACACACACACACACACACACACACACACACACAGATGGAGAGCCAGCAGGCCTGCTGTGACTACTGTTGCATCAGGTTAACAAGAAAACAATAAAGCAGGTCAAACTGGGAAGAACATATCTATCTCTTCAGTTTATGATCTACGTTGAACAAATAAGTATGTTGACCTTAATTAAGTATGCATGGCAACATTGAGGAACTATCGCATTTGTAACCACTATTTTCATGACGCACATATTACACTGTAGAGCACCATTTACAGTAACAAACGCAAAGAAAGATGCCGGATCCCATTTCATAATGACTCGAGCGGGATCTATTTTTTTATTTGTCGGAGGAGAATTCCATTCCCATAAAAATGTGTATAACCTCTTGATAATATACTTGGGGGAAGACACGTTCTTGTACAGTAATATTTATTCCTATAGAGCGGTTATAAATAACGTCCCTGAGCAAAGACTCCTGAAAATATACATGTTTAACTTTTGTCAGTAAGGTAAAGATTGCAGACAAACTGCTCGAGGCTATATCATACCATGCTGCTTTAGCAGGATACAGCTTGGCAGCGAGTATCAGTCTGGGATCTCAGTTTAAATGCGTTTGTCATAAAGGCAGTGCTAATACATTTCAAACTTCCTTACATATGACTGGAGTACCGAGATGATCGAGCAAGACTGTGATATCTAAAGCGTTTCAAAAGCTGCAAACGTTGCGTAAGACAACAAAAAAACAGCTAAGCAGAAGCAATGCCATAATAAATTAATGAATGGACTTATAGTGAACTGAACACACCAGCAGAACACAGACAGTAACTTTCTATAGATACATTTGACTGATAGGCCTTTCTCAATTGACCTATCCAAAACCCCGCCCCTTTCACCTGTCCAACCTTGATACTGTAACTAGCATAGGTGGACTTTGCCATTAGGCAAAGCAGGCAACCGCCTGGGGCCCCCAGCTGTCAAGGGGCCCCATGAAAGACCCAATAGAAAATCTAAAATGATCAAAAATAACCATAATGATAAAATACTAACGATTGTAATTTATTCTCCCCGAAACTATCAACAAAAATCACAACATAGCGTGGATTATGTCTTTGTCAAAGCAGCCCTCCCCCCTACTCCATACCAAAGTGGATTATTCCATCTCAGCAGTGCTGCTGGTACCATTGCGCATCGCAGTGCGCAGCTACGAGCTAGCTACGAGCTAGCTACGAGCTAGCTACGAGCTAGCTACGAGCTAGCAATGCGTGTCATGTCAGTTTCAGAGAGATGCAGTGAGTGACTGAATGAAATTAAAGTTAGCAAAAATTAATGCAATTAACAGAGATAATATTTTTATTTTATTTTTTTTATGTTATTTACTAAATGAAACTCTCTGCAGGAATCTAACGATACAACAAGTCAAGTGTGCTGGTTGTAATGTAGCCTGTGTGTGACACAACTCCCGTACAGTAGTATCTCCAGACCCGGGACAGTTTATGATCGAGCAATGTGTATTATGAGTTCGACACGGCTCAGATTTCACTGATGATCTTGATGGTGATAAAGCGATGTTGAAACTACCTTTTTTACAGAGCGTTAACAGTTCAGTTAATTCATTTTAATCTTGGGGTTAACATATTTCATGCCAAAAGAAGATGTGTATGACTCCAATACAATACCATAATCTCACTATCGCGTTGACTGTCGATCAGCCAATCAGTCTAAACATAGCCGGATATTTACTCGGATGCGGCATACGTGAACAGCAGATTGGTGAGACGAGTGAAGAGGGCCTCATACTAGTCTTCGCCTGAGGCCCCCAAATCACTAAATCCACCCCTGGAAACTAGGTTGGACAAAACATCACAGAAAGCAATTACAGGAAAACAGACAGTTTAGGGAATCCTCAACTGAATGCTCAAATGCTCAACTGGAGGACAGGAGAAAAGGGGCGGGTCTTGGGATTGGTCAAGTGGTTTATTCATTCATAACACTATAATTACCTGCTTTTTTCAGTCCTCTCCTCCAGCTTTGCTCCCAGCATGCAACACTGTTCTTTTAATTTCCTGATTAGTGCATTCTGGGATGTCAGTAAGCCATCCAGTTCTCCAACTGCAAGGAATTATGGGAGATAAAGGCAACTTTAATGGCAGATTTCCAACACAGCCATTTTAAATTATAACCTAAAGCAGTTAAACTGACAGTACACAAACAAACTGGTTGAAGAATAAAAAAATAAAAAAGGAGTATATATTAAAATAAAAAAGTACATCAATTAGGAGACATTACACCTACATTATGGACAGAACATTATGAAGCTAAATTCACAATATGGTCACAAATAAGGCTTGCTACAATAATGTCACATTGAACTTATCACCATACAATAAACACTAAGTGAGAGAGGAAGTAGGTGCGTCTGCATGCATACATACATACAGTACACACGTGTTTTGTTTGTGCGTGTGTGTAGGTGTATACGTGTTTTGATTGTGCATGTCTGTGTGTGTGTTGTTTGAAAGTATTTCCCATCTCCTCTCCACCCTTGACGGCACTTCGCCATGCGCTCACAGGGGCCTCTGTCTGAACAATCCGATGCTGGGCTTTCATCATGCCTTTCAAACAGTCCCACATTCTCTCCAACATATGTCCACTCTTTTAAAATAACAATAGCTGCCGTTCGAAATTAGGAAACAGTCCACCTGCTCTGCCGTTCTGTTGTGGTTGTCAAACAACAACCCCCACCCCCCGCTATAAAGCTAAAACCAAGGACTCGTAGTCTTTGAAAAAGTCCCTCAGACTTTATGCAGAGTTGTTTGTGTACAGTAGATGTGAAGGAAGAAGCATTAAACAGCTGGAAACACAAATGGGAAATGGGAACGTGAATTAGGTGATTCCACCTAGTGGATCAATAATGAAACTGCATTAAATCTGTCTGTAATACAATAATTTACTACAGTGAAAAGCAAATCCCTGCGAAACCTTTTAACCTGTGTCTCTCTCTCTCCATTTGTTTTTCCTCCAGAGACGAATGCTGTATATTGTGTAACAACACGCACGGCATACCACCATGAGCACCATATAACTAAAACCACGGCAACTCTCTCTCGTATCCACAGAAACGTGAACAGAACTTGGGTCCGAGAGAGGGAAAGTTGCGTGGCGCCTGCTAATTAGCAGAGTGGCTTTGAAGGCGTCTGGCCGCCAGCAGGCCAAGAGGAACCCTGGGACACAGAGACGCAGACAGCACGGAACTGGCACTGGAGATGAACAGCGGAAAAACAAGAGCAGGAACGCAAGTGAGAGAGCGAGAGAGAGAGAGAGAGAGAGAGAGAGAGAGAGAGAGAGAGAGAGAGTAAAAAAGTACAAGGAGATTCAAAAAATAATAATAAATGGCGGGAAAAGGTGGGTGGGAGCGGATAAGAAAGGAGAAGCGCAGATGAAAGATGGACGGACGGAGAGAGACGGTGAATATTTTGGAGAGCAAAAAAGCTAATTATCCAGCTCGTCTGTCGAGAGGAGGGGTGTGGTGGAGGGGGAGAGAGAGAGAGAGCGAGAGAGAGGGAGGGGTGGGGGTGGGTGGGGGAGGGGTGTGGGGGCTACTTAAAGGACGCCCCCCAGCCCCCAACACACACACACACACAGACTCACGCAGCTTCCCACTGTGCTCTGATGTCAGCTCTCTTTAGGCAACATGTGTGGCCCCCCCCCGCCCCATCTTTGTTCTGTGCACACCAGCGGGCTCCCTGGTCATAATAGAGAGGAGAACCAATGGTAAATAAAAAGAGATACAGACACAGAGGGAGAGAGAGAGAGAGAGAGAGAGAGAGAGAGAGAGAGAGAGAGAGAGATGGTGAGGGGGGAATCCAGATGGTGCAGCAGATGTGGTAACAGCAGCAGCTCTGTGTGTGCACACGCGCGCCCGCGCACACACACACGCAGACACAGAGAGATAGAGAGAGAGAGAGAAAGAGAGAGTTTGAAAGCAAAAGAGAAAAAAGAGAGAGAGAGAGGTCTCTCTGCCCTGTTCCTCTGGGCTGCAGAGTGCTGTTACACAGTGCGAGGAGTTTGTTCTCAAGTCCACTTCCATTTACTTCAGCTTGAATGAGGGCCTGTTGTGGGGCCCCGCCCGCAATGTCAGGCATTGTGCTCCGGTGGTGTCAAGCCTGCTACTGCGCTCTGCTCGCCGCTGCTGCCGGTGGCTGCTGCTGGTTTAGCACCTGTATCTACAGAATATTGTTGACTCACTTTGTTGGTGTTTATTTTTGCTGTCTTGCTGTTCTGGCCTGCATTCCATCTCTTCCCTTTCCTCTGCTCTTTCCTCACGTCTCCTCTCATCTCCTTCTCCCGTCCTCCCCAACTGTGTTCGCCCTCCCGTAAAGGTTAACTGACAAGCGTGCGTTCTATGAGACTCGACAACGACGCCGTCTTATCCTTCAACCGGAACACCCGCCGCTCCTGGTTTGCTAGCGGAGCCACCGCTGGCGTGTGCTGGTTTTTGGAACGCGGGAACAGCAGGCCCAGTTGAGGTGGAGAGGAGCGAGATATAGTGATTGTGCCAACAAGGTTTTCTGGGGAAATTCCAAAGCCAGAACATAAGTAACTTTGGCAAAGTTATGATAGCTGACCTTAATAATTCACCACTATAACACAACACTATAACAAAAGTCAATATTTGCTAGATCAGAAATCACAAATAAACCACAAGTGCATCTGACAATACCACCTACCAATGTAGCGCAAACAATCCTAGGAAATTGAGTATCTAAACCAATTCAGGGTTCTGGATAATGCTCCTCACAAACACTGTTGTTATTACCAAGACCAGTGCTAGCAGCTAGCGCTTGCAGCTCTACAGAGCCACTGTCTCAGCTATCTCAGCTAGCTATAGCTAGCTAGCTGCTGTCATAGCTATCTAGGACTTCCAGCTCCACAGGGCCACTGGGGAATTGTAGCTTGCTAGCCGCTATCGTAGCAAGTTAGCCAAAGGCTAACTTGCAGCTCCACGGGGCCACTTTCTCAGCTATCATAGCTTGCAAGCGGCTATCGTACCCAGCTAACTGCTATTGTAGTTAGCTAGCCAGTGGCTACCATTAGCAGCTCCACAGGGCCACGTTCTCAGATATCATAGCCTAGCTAGCAGCTATTGTAGCTAGCCAGAGGTTATTGCACTTGAAGCTCCAGAGGGCAGCTGCACAGGCCCACTGTCTTGGCTATCGTAGCTAGATAGCAGCTATAGCACCCACCTCTTTGCTGGTGCTGTGCCTCGGTGTGCTCCAGACGCAGAGCAAGCTCGCACTCCCTGTCCTGCGCCGCCGCGGCCAGCGCCTCGACGCCATCGCTGTGCGCCCGCTCCACGTCCTCCTTCTCCTGCCTGGGGAGAGAACAGAGGTCAAAGGTGAAACGGTAAGGTGAGGTTTGCTTTTGGAAGGGGGAGGTATGGTTGCTTTGGGGAGTGTGGGGGAGGGGGTTAGGGGTGAGAGTGAAGAAATTGGGGAGTTAGGGGTGATAGTGAAGGATGGGGGACTATTTTTTCAGCGCTTAGCACACCTAGTAACTGTACCTTTCACAGGTGTGCTAATCAGTGGTTACATGTTTGTACCTGTATGCATATCTGTTTACTTTGATTGACAACTAAAAATGCATTAAGGGGGTTCATTGACGAGCTCATTTAGAAGTAGGCCGTATTTAATGTGCAAGATAGTGGGTTGATTCATAACTGGTTTTGTGGTAAGGGTACAATGTACGGTACTGTGGCAGTACTGTAGCTGTAACAGACAAAGTCAGGCCCCTTTGGTTACGGTAACTGGGGGTGATTGTGAAGGGTTGGAAGATGGAGGAAGATGAATATGGAAGAAGACGAGCGATGGAGGACAAACAGGAGGGGCGGCTGTGAGCAGGGGAGGGAGAAAGAGAGGAGAAGATGATGACAGAGGAGGCTGGAGGAGTTGAAGGGCAAACGGTTCAAGTCTTTTCCCCCCCCGCCCCGAGGGAATGTACAGCTGTCCACCACACACACACACCCACACACACAGCCTAAATTGTCCTTTACAAAACGAAGACATTTTATTTATTTCATTTCTCCTACAGTAGAAGACACCACAAAGTCAGTCTAGCCTTTCAGGAAGACATACACTGTACGGGCGTAATCCAATACAACATGGAAGCCGTTTCTGTACATTAAGCATGGTATAGCAAATGCAGTTTAGAGGATAACCACTCAAAACTATCCCCCACACGGCCGTCATTTCCACACTTGAGCAGATGTAAACAACCGCCCCCCCCCCCCCTTCCCCACACACACACACACACACACACACACACACAGACTGCCCATTGACATAACGCTTTTCTTTTTTTGCCCTTATCTGAATCAAACTTGGTCCGACTCAACCGAATCCAAACCTAGTCGTACAACAGAAGGAATGACTACAAAGATTGAAGGGTGGCGGCGAGGCGGGGGGGGGGGGGGGGGGGGGGGG
>JAODUK010071328.1:0-16424 GCA_027564635.1 Typhlichthys eigenmanni
GAATGTTTGCTAAAAAGCCTTGGCAAAGGGGGGTGGGGGGCTGAGGTATTTGTGTCCTTTTAAAACCACAAGGGTCGCCTGTTGACCTTTAAGCATCCCGTCCAAACTAATGTATTCCATTACACTTACTATCAGGTAGGCTACTGTAGCATACAGAACCCTTGTGATAACATTAGTTTGAATTTAAATGACATTTTATAGGACTTAATTGGAAACGTATTAATTACACTACACTACAATACTAATAGAGCTACACAACCCTGCCGTTGTTAGTGCGTTGCTCTACCCTGACTCGACCGGAATCTCTCTGATTAGTCACCGAGGGTCACACACACACATGTGATCAATCTGCAGGAGATGCACTGGGAACGGGGAAAGTGACAAACTGTGCTGGTATTCTCCGGGTGCACAGACTGTAGAAGGCCTTTTAGAACGGTCCACATCAAGCTCTCAGCGAGATGAAAAATAATGACCCTGCTAAGACGAGAATGGGCGAGGCAAGGCATTGTGCGTAGACTAATGCACATCCACATATTGTTTTATGCACAAACAGATACATAAGCACACATGCAGACTCACAGACAACACACTATCCATTGTATTGCTTCCAAACACGGTAATCCACTGTGAATTAGCCCAAAGTGAATACAGCCCCAGTGTTGTAATCTCTTGGGTAACATACAGTAAATGACTGGGCCTGATTAGTACATGAGAGACAGAGCTACACCACATTTAGCAACTTTCCGTTAAGTGTGACGTATAGTTATTTAAAGAAAAGTAATTATGTATAAAAAAAAAGTTTTAATGTCATTTCTTATTGTATTATTATTATTATAATTAACAATTTTATAACCACACATTTTCTTGTATTAACATATGTATTGTATAAACATACCTGAGCAGAATTGGCATGTTGAATCCTGTCGCTATAGGGAGGAACAGTTTACAGCAAAAAAAAAGGCCCTTCCTTCTGGGAGTTGGACCAAGCACATAACAGTACGTGTTCATGCACTCGTCCTCATGTAATTACACAGTGCTGCATTCATAGAGCACGCACGCACGGTATAACGAGCAACAGTTGCAGCACATCGGATGTGAAGAATGACATCTCAGGGCAGGGCAGTGGATCGCGGGAGAGAAGGGGGGGGGGGGCTACAGAACGGGACAAAATACAGTAATACTGCAGGAGATAAAGGGATCCCCCAGCAAATGAGAAGAAAAGATGCAGATGTGGGATGTGCGTGTTGCTAGGGAGAGCATGTAAACATGGCCAAAAACATGGCCGCTGCCAGAGGAATGACATCAGCATCCCACAGATGTGACAGACAGACAGAGAGAGAGAGAGAGAGAGAGAGAGAGAGAGAGAGAGAGAGAGAGAGAGAGAGAGAGAGAGAGAGAGGAGGGCAGGACATATTTGTTTGTTTACCAGGGCTTGCTGTACAGATAAGAAATGCAGGCTGTAACAACACCACTAACACGGTCACAGACCAACTGTAAACAGCACAGAGCCCAACTGCACTGCTCCTTTTCACCATGACAGACAAACCATTGGGATTAACTGATCTTTCATGCTGTAGCTGCCGACATCTTCTCCATCTTCTGCACAGCCATTGTCAACAGGACATGTTGCATCAACACCCAGTTTAACTAACTGACACACAAACTTTTTGACAAGTAACACAGCAATAGCACAACTACAGCAAAACACGCCAGGCTCAAACTAAGACTACTCATGTGTTTAAAGTGACCGAAATATGCAGTCTCTCACATTCATATGTAAATGAGTGAATAAAACACTGATACTCTGTTCCCAGATCATCTGTGTTGCATCCATTACTAGAAAACCAGCCTGGCAACCCAGATGTTCACAGTTTACTTTACAACATTTCATCTTATTTTATTTTATTTTATTATATATATATATATATTTAAAAAACGGCTTAAATGTCTCATCCAAGTATTTGGTGTATTTATGCTTTTATATTTAAATTACTTATAATAAATAGGTATTTTAAAATTAATAGCAATGTCAGACGATTACTTACAATCATTACTAGGAAAACAATATGATGTATTTTCAAAGTTTGGTAATTTAGCTGATGCAATATAAATAAAATAATAGTGGAAAAGTATGCACTTTTTGTAGTAGTTTTACAGTTTTTATCAACTAATTATTCAAAATTAGTGCAATAAAGGAATTACAATAAACTCTGTTTTTCGACAAATAACGTACTCTCGACAGTTTTTGGTCTCCAATATAATTTTTCACAATTTTTGATTGTGAAAAATGTTAATTATGTACATATGCATTTATTGAACCTCCATCTCATCTGGTTCAAAACATGTTAAATAAGAGATATATTCCTTTTGCATCGTTAAGTCTACTTAATTTTTGCTTAGTCGACCTTTAAACAAAAATACAGTCATGGACTACATCTGAATAGTCAAAAACAATATGTCCTATGTTTGTTCCTATCCACTTTTCTTTGACTTCGAGTAAAGACGTCATCAGGTCAAAGAAAGGTGAGAATAAATTTAGGAATAAGAACCGCGGTGGCGAGAGTCCGGCTGCACTTACACATAATTATGCAACAGAAAAATGTTGATGATATGGGTCTGTCTTAAGCCTGCTTCACCCCTTACCATGTTGTTTCATGCAGGCTATGTTTACATGGACAGCTCGTGAGAAATATGACTTCATTACAAAAGAACGGCCGAATGATAGGCCGCAAGGGATTGTGGGACGGCATTAGCTCCTTTCCTTTAGTAAAGGATGATCCAGTGTACCCTATGCTAAAGGACGTAAGAAGGGAAGAATTGAACCACCTTTCCTTATCGTTTATAGAATTTTAACAGCTCTTATCATGGCTGCGACTTAGATACTGCAAGGTTCCTAAGATAAAATTACTATTCGGATGGTCTTTCACGTGACATCATCAACATATACAGTTCTTCAGGAATGCCAATGTTCTGCTTCAATAACAAATGAGCTTGGCATCTATCTGTAAAGAACTGAACCGACCCATGATGGCCCACCCACCTCACCATGCCCTGCGGTCAGCAAGCTGTTCCCACTTAGTCCTATGAGTCTGGAGCACGTGCGATGACGATTACAATGTGATTAGGTGTTTTTTCGACACTGGGAGCTACTCTGACCACAATACATGTTTTCATGCTGTGAGTCAATCAGCTGAACCCACGTCGACTAATCACCTAGTTATTCATTGCCTGCCATATTATTTTCCAGAAAAGATTTAAATTGATGTTTCAACTCCACGGGGGAAAAATCCCTGCTTCACCTTTTATATTACATTCTCTTTCAAGTGGCCTTAAGGGGAATTGAATTAGGCTAAAGTACTCACACAGACTATGGGTGGAATGGGATCTCCTGAAAACGCTACTGTTTGCCTCGCTAGACCATGCTGATCTCGCAAGCTTCAGTTTACTTCACCATGAGAATTAGTGGAATCATTTTGAATGTGTCCGAGTAGCAGCTGAACTTTCCAATCAGCCTTGTGTTTATAGCTATACGGGCGTGGTTTAGGTGTGGCAACTATGGTGCCGAGAGCAAAACGACCAGATGGTTCAGCCAGTCAACTGCCAAGTATTTTTTTGAAAGTAGTTTCAAACAAACAGTTTTAGTTTCAAACAAACAGTTTCAATGTACGGCTCCCCAGATGGACTTGTGAAAACAATTATTCTGGCATGTCAGCTTAACGGTTTGCCTGGAAATGTTTCTTCATAGGGGCAGGGGATATGTAATTTTTTTTTTCTAGAGCCTGCACAAAAATACAAAATTTAATTATATTTATATATTCTTTTAATTGTTTTATACTTTTTTTACATTTATACATAACACACAGTACTGTGTATATACTGTATATATTTGAAATATGATTAATATTTCCTCCTCCGTCTGCCCAACAGAAGGACAGTGACCAGCAGGTAACTGCTCAGGTGGGCGGTGGCCTGAGCAGCTTCACCCAGGTGGGCCTGGCTGCAGGCCAGGAGTACTCTGCCTCCATCAGCGGGGAGGTGGGCAGCCGCAGGGGAGCCCAGAGCACTGCACACTTCACCACCCGTAAGTCGCCAGCTACGCCGTAAACAACAACACCTGTAAATTCTTTACAGGTGTTGTTGTTTACATTGTTTACAGGGTTAACAGGGTTGTTTACAGGGTTGTTTACAGGGTTGTATACAGGGTTGTATACAGGGTTGTTTACAGGGCTGTTTACACGGTTGTTAACAGGGTTGTTTACACGGTTGTTTAGACGGTTGTTTACAAGGTTGTTAACAGGGTTGTTTACAGGGTTGTTTACAGGGTTGTTAACAGGGTTGGTTACAGGGTTGTATACAGGGTTGTTTACAGGGTTGTTTACAACAACATGTGTAAATTGTTTACAGGGTTGTTTACAGGGTTGTTAACAGGGTTGTTTAAAGGGTTGTATACAGGGTTGTTTACAGGGCTGTTTACACGGTTGTATACAGGGTTGTTTACAGGGCTGTTTACATGGTTGTTAACAGGGTTGTTTACACGGTTGTTTACACGGTTGTTAACAGGGTTGTTTACAGGGTTGTTTACAAGGTTGTTAACAGGGTTGTTTACAGGGTTGTTAACAGGGTTGGTTACAGGGTTGTATACAGGGTTGTTTACAGGGTTGTTTACAACAACATGTGTAAATTGTTTACGGTGTTGTTTACAGGGCTGTTTACACAATTGTATACAGGGTTGTTTACAGGGCTGTTTACATAGTTGTTAACAGGGTTGTTTACACGGTTGTTTACAAGGTTGTTAACAGGGTTGTTTACAGGGTTGTTTACAAGGTTGTTAACAGGGTTGTTTACAGGGTTGTTAACAGGGTTGTTTAAAGGGTTGTATACAGGGTTGTTTACAGGGCTGTTTACACGGTTGTATACAGGGTTGTTTACAGGGCTGTTTACAGGGTTGTTTACAGGGCTGTTTACACAGTTGTTAACAGGGTTGTTTACATGGTTGTTAACAGGGTTGTTTACACGGTTGTTTACAAGGTTGTTTAGAAGGTTTTTAACAGGGTTGTTTACAGGGTTGTTTACACGGTTGTTTACAGGGTTGTTAACAGGGTTGTTAACAGGGTTGTATAAAGGGTTGTTAACAGGGTTGTTAACAGGGTTGTTTACATGGTTGTTTACACGGTTGTTTACAGTGTTGTTAACAGGGTTGTTTACAGGGTTGTATAAAGGGTTGTTAACAGGGTTGTTAACAGGGTTGTTTAAAACGTGTGCCCAGACAGCTGTTGAACCGTGTTAACCAAATTACATAGTACTGGTACAATATGGAGTATAAGGGTGGAGCTGTGGCTAACCCGTGGTCAAATCCTAATAATTCCCAGTATTTTCTCCCACTCGTATCCTGTCACTGTCCAATAAATAGAATATATCTTACATTTGTTCATTATCGTTTGACCCAGTCCTCTCCGGTCCAACCAACCTCCACGTTGTCAAGACGACCACCACGTCCGCCATCGTCCAGTGGGAGCAATCCCAGGGTGAGATAGACAGGTACCGTCTGACGGTGGCGCCGGCCGACGGCGCGGGGCCCGCCCAGGAGCTGGCCCTGCCGCCAGAGAGAGACTCCGCCCACGTGGAGCAGCTGGAGGCGGGCCGCGAGTACCTCATCACCGTCGCCGCGGAGAAGGGGGCCGGCAGGAGCGAGCTGGCCGCTACTCAAGCCACTCCAGGTGGGCGGGGCCTGTCTGTATGGGGGGCATGGCACTGGAAAGATGCGGGCTGGGTTCTTAACATCGCAGTGAATCTTGCTGATTTAAAGCTGCAGTAGGTAGGATTTCAACGAGAGCTAGCTAAAAACGAACGAAAGAGTGTACAACTTTGTAAATCAAACAACCCAAAAAGCCACCACCTCCTCCTCTGTTGCCTCCCTCTGGAGCGCAACTTACAAAGCTATTGTAGATGTCAGCGCACATTCTTGTGATTGACGGGAAGGGTAGATTTACCGGACCAATTGAGTGCGGTGATAAATATAGTATTTTTATTCTTAATTTTCATTGACATAATGGTTGAAAACAAATTATCTTTCTCTATACAGCTTCCTTTAATGAAAAAGGGATTTTGTATGACACGCTATGGTAACACCCAAATGGCGTGAAGATCATCTCTTGTCTGTTTACTGGGCACGAGCAAGACACTTGGCAGGCCTGAGGCCTTTTGACTCACTGATAGCCGACAGATGTCTATGGCATTTAACAAATTACACTGATTGCCTACAGCTACATTGATTTATATTTGTGAAGTTGAGTATATGTGCAAGATTAATAAATAGCTTAGTTGTTGAATGGAAATAATGGAGTAATGGAAATAAGAAACTCCCAATTGCTTTCCCAGATAATCTGAACAGATTCAGGTGAGGCAGGTCTGGTTCCTGCTAAACGTGTTAGCTAGTGAAAGTCAGTTTGTCCAGACACCAGTTTGTCCATACACCTCATTACACAGTGGAACAGATCATATAAAACACTTAGAATGAGGATAGTCGTTGTTGTAGAGGTTTAATGAAGCAAGGTGAGAGTCTTACAGAAACCTTCTGGGAGCAATGACGATCTCTACAGGAGGAAAATGTTCTATTTACAGATCAATTTAGCACACCCAGATCTAACCACTGTGAATTCAACATCCCAGGTTCACTGCCTGGAGCATTTCTCTGAAGATTATCAGTACTTCTCTTTCTTCCTGTAGGTTTCTCAGTGGAGACCCTAAGCTGCATACCCTAAACTATTAACCTAAACGGGGGGCAGGATGGTCTAGCAATCTGGGTGTTGTGCTCCCAGCCGGAACGTTGTGGGTTCAAACCCCGGTGTTGACCTACCTGTAAGCATCCTTGAGCAAGATGCCTAACCCCCTCTAACTGCTCCCAGTGGTTGGTCGCACCCTGCACGGCAGCAGTTACCATCGGTGAATGAATGTGGGTGTGAATGGGTGAATGTAATGCAAAATACTGTACAGCGCTTTGGATAAAAAGCGCTATATAAATGCAGTCCATTTACAATTAAAAAGCTGTAGGCCTAATATTAGTAGCATCTAACAAACTTTCTTCCCTAATTTTTCTCCTCAGATTTTACAGTGGCAAAGTTGCACATTATGACTTATCAAAGTATTCCAAATGCTCATTCCTCCCTCATCTCAGCAGCAGCAGCTGTGAATGGAGACACAAGCCCTCTGGCCACAAGAAGAGAAGGAGCCAATACCAAGCCTGGTCTCAGGCCCGGGTTGCCAAGGAAACCACACAACCCATCTGCATTAAGGCCGAACGGAACTAGAATCGGACATGCGAGAAGACCGGTAGCGCCCGGTCTGTTGAAAAAAAGGCCCCTCGAGGGAAAACCGCCCGTGGGGGCCAAGGAAAAGGCATCCGTGATTGCCAAAACGTCTAGCACCGTAGGAGATGAAACAATGGCGTTGACGTTGAAGGAGTCCAGCGGCGATGCATCAAGCGTAAGTGCACGCATTGAAGATCCAGCAAAGACCTCTGCAGCTGGTCATTCCAGCTCTGAGGAATCGACCATCATTCTCGGCTCCAGAGGGCAACCAGAGACAGCCAGTGGTTTGGCCGCACTTAAAGAAAACCAGACTGACAGTGGAGAAACGGAACATCACCCGTTAGCGTCACTGCTAAGAGGGACACATGAGACCGATGACAAGTGCTTAACCCCCACCACAGGTTCTAGTTCTTCTGAAGCCAAGAACATCAAAAATATTATACCCCACAATGCCGCCAGCATGCAGACCACATTTGACGACATGTCTTCAGACCCCTTATATCAACTCCTAACGGATACCTTTGACAGTTTGAATATAACAACATTTTCCGTTCACCTGTCCAAACCCTCAGATCTCTCCCGTGATGACGAAAATGTCAGGAGACAGATATTAGGCGGACTAAAGCCATTGTCTTCATCCAAATTAATGTCACGTCTATCGCTGTTAAGGTCACGATCATCCTCGGCCGACACATCACAATTACCATCAGCATCCACTTTGTCACCGTCATCTTCACAGGACTCATCTATATCCTCAACTTCATTCCCAATAGATGTATTACTGCCACCAACATCATCATCTTTAACTGAATCATCAGCGGCATCAACCCCAACCTCACTACTGTTGCCCTCAGCAGATTCATCTTCATTAACACCACCCTCATTAACATCGCGCTCAGTAGATTCATCACCATCTTCTGGTTCACGAACATCAGACTTGAATAGGGGAACTGAACCAGCAGTGGACACCAGAAACAGTGGTCAGATAACCATTGACACAGTGCCTCTTAGTGCTGACCAGAACAAACAGGTCATGCCCAAGGAGGAAGGCCTCCCAACCTTCCGTCGCACTCCTTCAAGAGCTGTGTTTCCACGACGACAACGCCCCAATATAGGACAGTTTCAAAACAGAACTCGGATCAGTTTAAGACCTCCCCATCGCTTGTATACAGCTGTAAAATTCAATACCAGAACTGTCACAGAGACAGGGAGAATATCACCTTTATCCACTCCCTTCACTTCAGAAGACTCACTTTTAGTTAAAGGCAGTTCACCTGAGAAGGATGTGAGTGTTAATAAGCTTGATGAAACTACAAGTGAATCATTTGAAACAGATACAGGCCAGAGAAAAGATAGAGAAAGGCCCTCATTCAAGCGCACGGTTCTAACAGGCACAATACCAGGCCGCCAAGTGCGTCCAAAGAGACCTCTTCGTCCCTTCTCTCAAACCCTAAATGCTGAATCAGAACAAGTATCAAGTAGGGAACCACTGTCTTCTACCAATACATCTCCTACTTCTAAAGGTAACCCTAGAGTTGAAGGGGTTGCGCCACAAGACAGTGAGGTAACATCATCAGTTGTGTCACTTGGCACAGAGCTTAATCAGACACCGGGGGTTGAGGGAGTTCCTCCTTTCCGTTCCCTAATTCAAAAATTTGGATACCTGAGGCGTCCAAATCCAAACGTGGGTCTTAAAAATAGAACACATCTTAACCAGAGACTCCAACAAGATCCACGCAGAGGCTTTGTGCGCAAACATTTCCCACTTAGAATACAAAATGTAGGCATTGCTGGAGAACAAAACAATTCTGCTGTTCCAGTCAGCCAATCAATGCATCTTCATTTCCAAATGTCAGATATGGATTCAGATGGAATTCACACTGGTCCAGTAGGAAGGCAGTCTGTTCCTCTTGAGGAAAAGACCATCACAACAACACAAACTAGCCAACCGGAGCTGAAGAACACCATTCGTGGAATGCAAACAGCCAAATCAGAAGCAGCGGGGATTCTCACAACCAACTCAGACAAAAATGATCTAGAGCGAGTGAATGTCAACCCCACCGATTCACCTGCCAGAGTTAAAACTAAGTTGCCTTATATAGAACAAAGGCCCACTGTTTTCAAGAGAAAACCAGCTATTGACAGAAAGACGCAAAGTCAAAGCCAGACGAGAAACAATATCACGGTGAGCCACAGAGAACAATATCCTAAACCAGATCGCCATGGAACAGAGAGGCAAGTGTTTAAAACTGGTGCTGGTTCCAACACAATACATAGATTAAATGTTTCTTCTAGTGATACAGGGGAACTCCTGAACAATGTTGGGGTGAGGAACTTGACCTCAGATGTATTTACACTAGTCTGGGACGCACCGGAGGGGAAGTACGACAACTTTGTTGTAACAAGGAATGAGAAAAGTGAGGGAGAACTACATAAGGTGCAGAGAAAGGAAGAGGGTGATGGAAGGAGAGGAGCGGAGGAAGTGAAAAATCAAGGCGCTCCGAAAGAAAATGCAGTTCCCGAGATCACATCCAGCCACAATGCTGTGGACAGCACCACCGACAAACCTGCAACAGAGAGAAGAGAGAAACTCTTCACCAAAGAGCTTCCTGGTACAGCTCGCTCGTACCCGTTTGAGAAACTCCTTCCGCAGACCCCGTTCACCGTGACCCTGCTCGGAAAGGGGCCCGGCCTTCTGTCAAGACTGCACAAGCTCGTCATCAGCACAGGTACAAGCTACTGTGGCAGTAGTACTTTAGCTCACTACTGTCCAAGACTTCAACATTTACTCCTTGTGACCAACAACGTTTTGGTTAGTTCATGTTTAGACCCAAAGCTGTTCGGGAGAAACAACATTAGGTCATTTTGAAGCAGGGTTAGATTTGAAAATACTTCCATTCCCTGAAGTTAAAGTGGTTTATTTACTTACACAAATGCATCCTCTAAATAATCTACACGCCAATGCATCCAGTCATTCTATTCAAGTGCTGTCTGTTGAGACACTTGAAAACTGTATGTTCTTCAATTACAGTCTTTTCATCTGCTTTTAACACTGTAACCCATTGCGTCTTTCCATATGTGTCTGTGCCTGGCAAAACTAGAGATTATTTATCTAGGATATATTATTTTAATGTGTAAAGAATATGTAAATACTCAATCATTTAAAACTTGCTAATAAACAGTTGATTGGTGTTTGTGCAATCAAGTGTGCATGAAGGTGTGAAATACAGTACATTATTTATATTAATGAATGACCATAATTATAGATTTTATATTAGATTTTATTTTATATATATATGATATTATATTTCTAACATGTAAAAAAAAGTTGAAAGGAAAGACGTAATTCAATTTTTTACAATTTATTTTATTTTAGGTGTGGGTAAATATATTCTACTGTGTGTGTATATATATATATATATATAACACAAAGGACATACTTCAAAATGATACCTGAGCCCTAATTTAACGACTGAAGAGTTTTTAAAGAGTATATCGTGGACATCATATCCACAGAGGGCAGTTCACACTCAAGTTTGAAAATCTGTTGCTAGCCACATTTCTTGTTGCTTTAAATGTGAACCTTCCACTTTAACTTTGATATTTTTGTGTTTATTTAATTATTAATTAATAGTGGGATTAATTTTCTCTTTCATAAAATGTCCAATGTTTCTGTTGATGCCCTCTGTTTCCTTGTGCGGCCACCTTATTTTTCAGGACTGATCGACCGGCTTACTACTATTTTAATTTCACTGTTTTGCTGCCTTCCAGGTTCCATCATGTCCATTTAACTGTAACATGTATGCCATGTATACTGTATATATGTTTGCATTGTACATATATACACACACATCTACTCATCAGAACAATAATAGTAGCATTGCAGATTAATATATAATGTATAGATGAACACACAATAGTTTAGAGTAGGAGCTCTTCAACGTTTACATTTTTAAATATATTTCTTCTTTTAAGGCAGCTGTCATTTGGCGTTTTTTGTGCTACAACCTTCTGTTCTCATTGCTTTCCTATTCATTTGTCTTCTTGCTTTTTTGCATATTGTTGCATGCAACACAAAATCTAACAAATGGCATAACCTGTCATTGGTTTAAGCCAATTACCTTTATTCAACCAATAGTGTGTTGTTCCTGTGGTTGGGTCGCTCTTTATTATTTCTTTCCATCTTTCCTTCCTTCCTCCATTAATTTCCTTTCTCCATTTCTTTCTTACATTTGTTATTAGAAATTATTTTTCTCTCAATCATTTTTACTATTCCATTTATGCCCATTTGTCTCACTTCTCTATCAGTTACAGCAGCGTTACTCAACCCTGGTCCTGGACGGCCGCTGGCCTGCATGTTTTAGATGTCTCCCTGCTCCAACACACCTGATTCAAATGAATGGGTTGTTAGAATCCTGATAACAAGCTGTTCATTAGAATCAGCTGTGTTGGAGCAGGGAGACATGCAGGGCAGCGGCCCTCCAGGACCAGGGAAAAGTGATTTACAGTATGTCCATGATACCTGTTCTGTTTTACAATCACTGCTAACAAGCTAAAACGGATGTTAAGTGTGTTAGCTTGCTAGCGGTGTTAGCGTGTTAGGTGTGTGTGTGTGTGTGTGTGTGTGACCCTTGTGTTCCCCTCCACATCGCCCAGGCCCCGAGCCGCCGTCAAACTTGGTCTTCAGCGGGGTGACGGACACATCTCTGACCGTGTCCTGGACCAAGCCCAAGAGTGCCGTCAGTGGCTTCAAGGTCACATACACACACACAGAGGAAGGTGAGGTGAAATAAATTGACACAAACCTCAAACAAAACCACAAACTTTTGTCTGTAAATTCCCCGTATCTATTAGTATGGGATACATGCATGGAATAATATATTTGGTGAGTGAGGACACATACAGTATGCTAGCCTCAGCAACTGGTGAGGCGTCTTCGAGTAACAAATTCGACCACACATCAGAAGTATAGGACTCACGGTAGTGACGCTAATGTTTCTGAGGCCAAATCATGAGTTGTTTGGCTTCATTGCTGATTTAGAAACAAACAAAAAAAAATCACTTTGTTATATGTGTACTGTTCAGTATTGGCCCATGTAATGAAGTGTTGTCTGACATCACAGAGTGGAATGTGCACAATGTGCTGTGTAGACATTTGACGATGTACAGCATGGCCAGATGGATATAATCCCTCACCCTGCCCCCAGTGGACAATGTATAAAACAACAGGCACCTAATCTCCATCTGGAATATATCAACTAGATTACGCAACAGCGTTGAACATCAGTTTAAACCACTTTCTTCGCAGTATACATCAGAGTTGTTGCATAGTCTCTCCTTGATGTCCACAGCAAGCTGTTAAGATAGTCCACATACTATTTGGCACACTTATTATTATTATTATTATTATTATTTATTATATTACATATGTTATATTGTGTATCCATGTAAAAATTCCCTTTCATATTGTTAATATCCCCAGGATATTTCTATATGTTGAGGATGCATGAATGAGAATTAGTGTTATGATCACATGATATAGTCTTTCCTTTGAAGATGTAGCGAGTCTGAGGAGCATGATAAGATGAAGTGCACGTGCACGCACCCCCATTGTTAGGTGTTGTTCAGGGGGTTCCTGCCTTTGCAGTGCTCCACCCTCATTAGTGTAACAGTATATACTGTATATATTTATATAATATACACTTATTTATAAAATATGTTTATAAGTCATTTATGTTAACGTTAAAACCAGTTACCTGTTTTAATGTTGTCGCTGATCTGTGTTTTATTATGTTGAATATTAATATGTTTTTGAATACATGTCTTATTATTTATTTTCATCTCATATTTAGGGGAGCCGGTGTCCGTGTCGGTGGGCACGGAGGACTCCACCCTGGGCCTATCACAGCTCACCCCAGGTTCTACCTATGAGGTTATTGTTGTTTCTGTCCAGGGATTGGACGAGAGCGACTTGATAAAGGACATTGTCAAGACACGTATGTAGTGCCGCAGGCGGAGTCTGTGTTTTTTGTTTTCCGATTTCAGGTCTGATTTTTACGATATCTCTTCTTTTTGTCATTAATATAATGCGGTAAATATTATCTCATCTGTCTCAGAACGCCCAGTGACACACACGACCCCCCGTTGATCTTTTGGCTGTGCACTGCCTTAACTCTGCACGCGTCTGCCTGTCTGTCTGTGTGTGTGTGCATGTCTGTCTGTGTGTGTGTGCATGTCTGTCTGTGTGTGTGTGCGTGTGTGTGTGTGCGTGTCTGTGTGTGCGTGTCTGTGTGTGTGTGTCTGCGTGTGTGTGTGTGTGTGTGTGTGTGTGTGTATGTGTGTGTGTGTGTATGTCCTCCCCACCAGTCCCTGACCCACCAGCAGACCTGCGTGCCATAAACGTCACGGACACCAAGGCCCTGCTGCTATGGCAACCAGCGCTGGCTGCGGTCGATAAGTACTCCATCGTCTACGGTACAGGGAATGGTAAGGTGTCCCGATGTCTCAGTGTCTGGGTGTCTGGATGTCTCAGTGTCTGGGTGTCTGGGTGTCTGGATGTCTCAGTGTCTGGGTGTCTCGGTGTCTGGGTGTCCCGATGTCTCAGTGTCTGGGTGTCTCGGTGTCTGGGTGATCTGATGTCTCAGTGTCTGGGTGTCCCGATGTCTCAGTGTCTGGGTGTCTCGGTGTCTGGGTGATCTGATGTCTCAGTGTCTGGGTGTCCCGATGTCTCAGTGTCTGGGTGTCTCTGTGTCTGGGTGTCTCTCTGCTCACAAGGTTTTCGGTCCAGCTGAAACCAGACCTGATGAGGCCATGAGTCTGGCCTTATAGAATTTAATTTTCCCTTACATACCCTGGGTACCTGTCATATACTGTGTGTAGTAATAGTATACACATGATACAGGACCTTAATCTTAACTAAAGCTTTAAACTGTGGGTCACGACCCAGAGGTGGGCCACTGTGTGGAAGTGAGTAAGTCACAAAAATTGTAAGCACTCATTGAATGAATGAAGAATATAAATGGAAAGCCTCCACGCTTTACTATTGTGTTGTTCCACTTATTGGTCGTGAGTAAGGTAGCAGCAAAATAGGCTACTTGTTCCTGATTGGATGACTCTTTAGCCGGGTCCTATTTAGCCGGATGCACGCCATAGATTCTGGTGCGCTCTGCTCAAAGTATTTGGCGCACACACAGGTGTAGCATTAGCTAAAATCCAATAGCGTAACTACCCAGCAAATGCTCTGCATTGGGGCCAGTCAATGCCTTGCAACGCCATTGCTACCATGTATACACACAGGTATAGCATTAGCTAAAATATATAGGTTTTTGAAAATGACGTTACCAGTACTCTGTGTTTGGTGGGTCTCTAAATAGATAGTCCTCTCTAGGTGGGTCTCTAAATAGATAAGTCCTCTCTAGGTGTGTCTCTAAATAGATTGGTCCTCTCTAGGTGGGTCTCTAAATAGATGTGTCCTCTCTAGGTGTGTCTTTAAATAGATTGTTCCTCTCTAGGTGGGTCTCTAAATAGATATGTCTTCTCTTGGTGGGTCTCTAAATAGATACGTCCTCTCTAGGTGGGTCTCTAAATAGATAAGCCCTCTCAGGTGGGTCTCTAAATAGATAAGTCCTCTCTAGGTAGGTCTATAAATAGATAAGCCCTCTCTAGGTGGTCTGTCTCCTCTCCGTAACATCTCTGGTCCTTCTTCCCCCCGCTGCAGCACCCGCCCTGAGGGTCACGGTGTCGGGCAACGTGGCCAAGCAGCAGCTGGGTGCCCTGGAGGAGGCCACCACCTACACCGTCACCATCAGCAGCCTACTGGGCAGCCAGGAGAGCACTGGCAGCACCTCCACCTTCACCACGGCCAGGGGTGGGCACGCACACACACACACACACACACACACACACACACACATACATGTGCACACTCACAGATACATGTACACACCATACGTCCTTCAGAGGAAGAGCCGCTTTAAAAACAAGATGATAACATTCAGTGTAACATCAGTGTAATTATCAGTCTGGAACTCTGCAATGTAAAAGCTGCTGTCGCCCGTTTAGGACACATATAAGCTAATCAGCGGCTCCGACGTTTCGCCCAAGATGGAGACACCAGCACTTCCATTGTTACCCGCGCTGTTTTTCCTTCCTTCCTTGCCCGGGGAGAGGAGCAGGTTATGGGGTTGTCGTTTGTTTCCATTGGCCCTTTGAGACTGGGATTAAGGGCTATATAAATAATATAATGACCGGAGCTCAGGAGGTCAGGGCGGTCTCACAAGGCTAATATTCCTTAGCCTGACCCCCCCACCACCCCCCACCCCACCACCAACTCTTCCCATGTCACAATGCGCTCCTGGTTCTCTCCAAACCCTACAGGCTCCAAGGGGGACTGGGAGGGTCCACAAGACCTCCGGGCCAGCCAGGTGACAGCTCGCACTGCGCTGTTGTCATGGAAACCACCCCCGGTAGCCACGGGCAGCTACAGGCTTACCTATCAGACGGAAGGTCAAGAAATAAAGGTGTGTGTGTGTTGGGGCGGGATCCATCAATTATTTAGTAAGTAAAGCACATTTAAAAGTGACTTTCACTGGGCAGAAAAAGCACCTCCTGAAGTGTAAAATTATATTAAGCATTGGAATATTTCAACACTTTTAAAGGGATAGTCAAGGGAAATCAGTCATTTTAGTCTTAGCATGTCGTTAAAGGATGTAGAGGCTTAATATAAACAAATACAAACTATGAAAATCAACTTCCATTGGAATCGCAAAATATTCCCTATATTTATTTCACTTTCTGTCTGTCTGGCGATTTTCTTGGTGGAGTTAACTCGAGCGTGGAGACGTCATGCAGCTCCATCCATCCATCTTCATCGCTTATCCAGAGTCGGGTCGCGGGGGCAGCAGCTGGACTATAAAAATTAAAAGTGTCAAGATAAACGGCACTTTGTGTTTGAGTCTGACTGCCTACTGCAGCTTCTGTAGTACATTTTTACTATCTGAACTAACCATTGTGACACAACAGATTATACATGGCTATTTGGCAGGTGCTTCTGTCTTCTGACTGTTCATAAATACACCGTTTTACTGAGCCAATCGCACCTGCTGAAAGACGGGCCAT